>MU698331.1:28267-105477 GCA_026770625.1 Nicotiana glauca
CGGGAACCACACTAGTGGATCTTGAGGGGTGCCTAACACCTTCCCCTCGAGATAATTTCAAGCCCTTACCCAAAACTCTGGTCTGCATCTTTAATTCTTCTAAAAGTGTCCTAATGCACTATAATCATTAGGTGGCGACTCTCCAAACTCTCAAAAAACCCAATTCCTAAAGTGGGAAAAGAGTTGTCTTCCAAATGTCGTGAACCCATTCCCGCGAGAGAAAAGGGGGCGTCGACAGCACGGCGACTCTGCTGGGGACTTCTTTATGCTTTTACTATTGCATGCTATACGTGACTTTATTGCTTTCTTTTATTGCTTTTTCTTAATGTCTTTATTTGAAACTAACTTGTTTCTTTTGTTTCTTTTTATTTAATTAATTTCATTTATTGCTTTTCCATCAATACTGTTGTAATTTCAGAAGCAATCATTGTAAACTTTATTTTATGAACGTGAAAATACATGTCAATTTATTTCATCCTTGTAAACTGCATCTTCAACATCATATTCCACTCGTGCTAAACAAATACTATAGCAACAGTTATAATGAGTAGTTTCACATGTACAATACTACCACCCCCTAAATTTCGCAAAGGCATATTTGCGATAAAACCAGTCGATCAACGGTGTAGTCGACGGTTTCGTGCCTTTCCCTCTTGAGTTGTCCGCTCAAGGGTACCAGTCTAACACTTCAAGATAGAAACCTTACTCCGTTAAAATGTACATGCATCATGGTCAAACCTAATCGAGTCAGTTATATTGTCCACATAATGACTCACTAAGATAGCCTTGTCCAAAGTCCACCGGGTTTCCTTGAAACCCAAATGGACAGCTCCACGTTCTGTGCATTTATTTGAGAACTTAAGTGCTTTGCTATGCTAATTATTGATTTAAATAGTCGAGTCTGGTGGGGGTAAGGGCCTAACACTCTGTTTTGTAGAAAATGAGGCACGAGATCCCCAGATTTAGCATGGTAACCAACATTCATCCAAGGCTACTGAATTGGTGGAATGACCCTCCATTCTAGTAATCAAATACTTGTCCGCAAGTACCTACGGAATCTGCCTTCTCTCCTAGAGATTCAACCTAAAAACAGAATCATAGAGGCTACAACATTGTTCTGGGATAGTGACAAATCTGTGTTCCGCTTTAGTGATCTTGAAATGACTCCTTTACTTGAAGAAATAGGGGGTTTAGCTGGAATTCCATAGGAGACTTCGGGTCTGCTTATGCCAGAAAATTGCAAAGGAAGGGGTTTCCTTAAAATGATGGGGTTGAAGAAAAACCCAGACTTAACCCGTTTGAAAGACTCCTACATCCCGTTTGACTATCTATACGAAAGGTACGGCCATAGCAAGTCATACCGCACCTATTCAGACGAATTTGCTATCACCTTATTGAGGCATGTCCATAGAAGGGTCTTTGTTTTCATGTTTTGATTTTTGGGGATGATCGTGTTCCCTATGAAGAAGGCTAGGATCCACACTAGACTAGCCATGGCAACCAAAACTTTGATGGAAGGGACTGGTAGGCAAACTTTCAGCATTATGCCCATGATCGTCGCTGAGATATACCACGCCTTGAATAAGTGTCAACAACGAGGCAGTCATTTTGAGGGTTGCAACTTATTTCTTTAGCTTTGGCTCATAGAACACCTCCAGAGAGGAGAATAGCGACAGAAGATCCTACGCAGAGATTAGGATGATCATATCGCCTTCCACCAGCCGAGGCGTATGAATTATATGCCAAAGATGTTCGCTCAGCCAGAGGACGCAAGAGGGTGGGTAGAATTATTCAAAAATCTAAAAGAAGACCAGGTGCAATGGATGTTTGTAGTGGTTCCCTACGGATGAACTCATTGTCCGATCCCGAGATTCACCATTTCTCATAATGATTGGTTTTGAGAGGGATTATCCTTACGTTTCTCTCTGAGCCATGAGGCAAGCTGGAAGAAGACAAATCATACCAAGGGTTGATTAAACAAGTCACTTCAAGGCTTATTTCCAGGACGATGATAGCCCTCACAAGTGCCAAGCACAACATCTGTGGCATTACAAAATCGTTTTGGGGAAGGAATCCATCGATCCAGATAAGTACCACGCCGATTGCGTGCCGCATTATTCGAGTTGGTTAGAAGACGATGGCATGGGTTAGCCGAGATTCGTTCGAGGTCACAGACTTGTTGGCGAGCATGATGAAGCACAGGTTAAGTATAATCATCTGCGCAAGAGAATTCGAGAGTGTGAAAGTGAGCATCGGGAAATACAAGAAGCCCATCAGAAATTGATCGAGGAGTGGAAAGAAATGGCTGTCAGCGCCAACAATCGACTAGGATATTTGGAGCGGGGTCTAGTAGAGCTGGAAGGAAAGTTCATCAAGAGGATCAAAGACTACCAAAACGCCGAAGGAAATGCGGGCAGATATCTGGCCCGATCCTACTTACTTCTAGGATTACACGAGTTGGTTGAGCTGTTCAAGGGAGACAAGACTGCCAAATCTGGGGAAGGTCCTTCTGGGACCAAGTAGTTAGGAGTCCTTTATTTTGCTTTAATGATGTAATAAGGCCAATGGCCACTAGTGACATTTACTTTCTGTTATTTAGAGTCGTTTTGGATTCGTCTTAATTTTATCAATAAAATGAGGCATTTAGCATTATAAGTTCTCCAAAACTATTTGTTGCTAGGCCTACCTCGGGCACAACGAGGCACTAAAATTAGGGCGCGATTTATATTCTCACCCAATGTGTTTAAATACTGCAATACTTTTTCCTCAGAACCCGCACTAACTTGTTACCTTTTTGTTTTTTTTTCTTTTATTTTTATTCCCCTCCCTAAAGGTTAGTTCGTGCATTCTGGCACCATCAACATACTCCACAAGATCCAAGGGCCCTCCACCTCCTCCTTCCCCCAGTCCTGTCTGGAACATGAACAAAGGCAAAATGGGAGATACAAACGCCAAAAAGGAGATTGAGATTCCTCAGGGTACCCCGCTTGCTAATGAAACTACTGCACAATTGGAATAAAAACTGTTGAAATTTCGAGAAGAACTGGATCAGGTTCGGAATTTGGCGAACCTATCATTTTCCCTCACCGCTCCTGATGTCAACATCCAAAATCCCGCACCTTCACAAAATACCACGCAACCACAGATACAACCCACTCATACCTGCAACACACGCCACACTCCAAGTAACACCCCACTACTCATTCCGGAGCCACTGAACACCACAAATGACCATCTTCACAATAGTCCTATTTACGTGGATACTGTACCCCACTACGCCCAACCCATCTCAAATGTACCTGAGTCCGATGACAAGGACTCCCTCATCAGGAACTTAGCAGCAAAGCTCAAGAAATTAACCAGCCGAGTTCAGGGCGTGGAAGGTAACAAAGGAATTGAAGGATTGAATTACGAGGACTTGTGCATTCAACTAGATGTTGAACTTCCGGAGGGATACAAACCTCCCAAGTTCGAAATGTTTGATAGAACAGGAGATCCCAGAGTCCACCGGAGGACCTATTGCGATAAGCTAGTGGGGGTTGGAAGAGATGAGAAGATCTGTATGAAGCTCTTCATGAGGAGCTTAAAGGGATATGCACTATCCTGTTACATCAGTGAAGACCCCAAGAAATGGACGAGTTGGGTAGGTATGGCATCGGAATTCATGGATAGATTCTGATTCAATACAGAGAATGCACCAGATCTATTCTATATACAGAACTTGAAGAAGAAGCCCACCGAAACATTCCGCGAGTATGCCACTCGTTGGAGGTCAAAAGCTGCAAAGGTCAGACCGACCCTAGAAGAGGAGCAAATGAATAGATTCTTCGTCCGGGCTCAAGATCCCCAATATTATGAGAGGTTGATGCTGATCGAGGGTCAGAAGTTCTCCAATATCATCAAACTTGGAGAAAGAATCGAAGAGGGCATTAAGAATGGTATGGTTACGAATCTTGAAGCACTGCAGGCCACCAATAAGGCTTTACAGACTGGTGGCACGTCCAAAAAGAAGGATGTGAGTGCCGTAATGGCTGCACAGGGAGCCAAATCACCACCAAAGTGCCATACTTACCCATCACCTCCGCTTACATATCAGTCTATCCCAAATTACCAAGTACCCGCACCCTCCTATCCACCTCCCTTTTATCAGTCCTCTCCACCTCTCACACATCAACCCACCTCACCCAGGTACTCTCAACCAGCACCTCTTTACCAAGCTTATAACTCTCAACCCTCTCATTACCAATCACCACCCACCCGTCAAAAGTTTCCAAGACCCAGACCAAATTTTGACCGTAAACCTCCCAGACAATACACAGCTATCGCTGAACCAATTGGCCAGCTATATGAAAGACTCAAAGCTACTGGCTATGTCACTCCTATCCTTGCCAAAGCTCTAGAAAATCCCTCCCAGTGGGTCAACCGCAACAAGACTTGTGTATATCATTCTGGCATAAAGGGATACACCCTTGACGAATGCCGTTCATTGAAAGATAAGATTCAGACCCTGATTGATAATGAGGTCACTGTAGCAAAGAAGCCCGCTCCTAATGTTCATAACAACCCCCTTCCTGACCACAAAGGTGGAGACATTCATATGATTGAGGTCGAGGATGATTGGGACCCTAAAGGGTCAATAGGTTTAATTGCTGAAGGGGATGAACCAAAGAAACCAGTGGTTACACTTAACCCAATTGTTGTACAGAATCATCCCTCCAGGGATGGTGAAGTAAATATGTCTATATGTCTTGAATTTGAAGCGCCTCCCTCTACAAAGGCGCCCGGACCAATCGAGGTTGAATTTGGAGTTCTAAAGGCACCTACACCCTTTGAAGTTGCTGTGTTACCACCAAGTGTGCCTATTCCGGTGGCAATGACCGACATAACAACATTCCAGTCAAATGCCATACCATGGGATTACACTGCTAACAGTCAAATGCCATACCATGGGATTACACTGCTAAAGCCAGGAGGAACGGAAAGACCAAGACAGGAAAAACGATTACCGCACAAGGAATGACTAGAACAGGAAAGGTGTACACTCCAGAGCATCTAGCTAAGTCCATTAAGCAAGCCCTGGGACGTCCTATTGAGACAGGACTCGACAATCTTTGGAGGAAAGTACAGGCTAAGGAGTACTCGGTCACTGAACAATTGAACAAAACACCAGCACATATATCTATCTTGGCTCTTCTGCAGAGTTCACACATTCACAAGAATGCCCTGATGAAGATACTGAGCGAAGCTTATGTGCCCTACAATATAAACAGGGGTGAAATGGCGAATATGGTGGGGCAAGTGCTGGAGAGCCATACAGTAACCTTCTATGAAGACGAGTTGCCGCTAGAAGGTTTGAGCCACAACAAAGCACTGCACATCACCGTGCAATATGAAGATTATTTCATCACTAGAGTCCTAATCGATGGAGGATCGAGCCTCAACATCTGTCCACTTGTAACTCTCAGAACCTTGGGAAAAAGCCTGCATGAGATCAAAGATTGGGCTATCAATGTCAAAGCCTTCGATGGGTCCCAGAGGTCTACTATTGGAGAAATCAGCCTATGCTTGCAAATAGGACCAACATGGTTCGACGTCGACTTCTAAGTGATAGACGTCCCGGCATCCTACAAATTGTTGTTAGGACGCCCCTGGATCCACGCTGGTGGAGCCGTAGAATCGACCCTACATCAGGCGGTAAAGTTCGAATGGAATCACCAAGAAGTGATCATTCATGGCGATGGTAGTAACCCCATATATAGTCGCTAGACTATCCCAATGATCGGGGGCAGAAACAGAATAGGCGGAGAGACATACCACCACATCGAAAGGGTCAACGCCGTAGACAAGGACAAGTGGTGGGACAACAAGATCGAAAGTATCCTGAATTGGTGCGGGTACGAGCCTGGAAAGGGACTCGGTAAAAATCTTCAGGGGATCACTAAGCCCATCAAACTGAAGATGCATAGCACTACCTTTGGCTTAGGGTATGGTTATACTTGGAAGGAATTCCAGAACTGGTTGCCACCATGGCGCGACCCTTACTATCCATTGGAGTTTCTGATACCTAGCTTGGAGCAGACCTTCCATCCAGCAGATACTATATATGGGTCAGAAGAAGATGAAATATTGGAAGCCATGAAGAATTTGTTCCTGGAGGATGATGACATGGACTGCTGTGTTCTTTTTCAGGAGAAAGGGGAGGAAGGCCCTTCCATATAGGCCGTAAGCAGGGGAAACCGCCTCAGCAACTGGTCAACTAGGACCGTCAGATCCTGGAGGGCTTCAAGGTAGCAAGGCTAAACAAAAGCAGCATGCATCGCATTTGTAGTTCACTTTACTAGTTGATTTTCTTTCCGCATTGTCTTTTAATTTTGAAAAGAGCTCCGACGTTTCAAACAATTTTGAATTTAATCAAAGCATTTCAGTTTATGATATATATGTCGCTTATTATTTTCTCCATCATTTGCTCTATTTTATACAGCATTACTATTACTTATCTTGACGATGAACCAACGACTGTGACTTGCAATGAAACAACGCAACAAAAGGACATAGACTCAGAAGAAGATGAAATACCTGAAGAGGTCGTCAGAGAGGTTGAGAATTTTGAGAATAGACCTAAGTCCAACCTGGAAGAAATCGAAGTCATTAATTTGGGAGATACAGAGAACGTCAAAGAAACTCGCATCAGTGTTCACTTTTCGCCATCAGAAAAGGAAAAGTATACAGAATTTTTAAGGGAATATGAGGGCATATTTGTCAGCTTGTAACTAGAGTCCTGATTGATGGGGGATCGAGCCTCAACATTTTAAGATTATCTCATCACTAGAGTCCTGATTGATGGGGGATCGAGCCTCAACATTTGTCCGCTTGTAACTCTCAGAACTCTGGGGAAAGGCCTACACGAGATCAAAGACGGGGCTATCAATGTCAAAGCCTTCGATAGGTCTCAGAGATCCACTATTGGAGAAATCAGCCTATGCTTGCAAATGGGGCCAACCTGGTTCGACGTCGACTTACAAGTAATAGACGTCCCGGCATCCTACAACTTGTTGTTAGGACGCCCCTGGATCCATGCTACTGGAGTCGTAGCCTCGACCCTGCATCAAGCGGTAAAGTTCGAATGGAACCACCAAGAAGTGATCATTCATGGCGATGGTAGTAACCCCATATATAGTTGCCAGACCATCCCAATGATCGGGGGTAGAAGGAGAATAGGCGGAGAAACATACCACCACATCAAAAGGGTCAACGTTGTAGACAAGGACAAGTGGTGGGACAACAAGATCGAAAGTATCCTGAATTGCCATGGGTATGAGCCTGGAAAGGTACTTGGCAAGAATATTCAGGGGATCACTAAGCCCATCAAACTAAAGAAGCATGGCACTACCTTTGGCTTAGGGTATGATTATACTTGGAAAGAATTCCAGAACTGGTCGCCACCATGGCGCGGCCCCTACTATCTATTGGAATTCCCGATACCCAGCCTGGAACAGACCTTCCAGCCAGCAGATACTATATATAGGTCCGAAGAGGATGAAGCATTAGCAGCCATGAAGAATTTGTTCCTAGAGGATGATGATGTGGACCGTTGTGTTCTTTTTGAGGAGGAGGGGGAGGAAGGCCCTTCCATACAAGCTGTGAACAGAGGAGACCGCCTCACCAACTGGTCAATTAGAAGTGTCAGGGCCCGAAAAGCTTCGGGGTAGCAAGGCTAAACAAAAGCACCATGCATCGTATTTTTAGCTTACTTTACTAGTTGATTTTCTTTCCACATTATCTTTTATTTCGAAAAGAGCTCTGATGTTTCAAACTATTATGGATTTAATCAAAGCATTTCAGTTTATCATATATATCTTGTTTATTATTTTCTTTATCATTTACTCTATTTTATACAGCATTACTATTACTTATCTTGACGATGAACCAACGACTGTGACTTGCAATGAAACACCGCAACAAAAGGATATACACTCAGAAGAAGATGAGATACCCGAAGAGGTCGTCAGAGAAGTCGAGAATTTTGAGAATAGACCTAAGTTCAACCTGGAAGAAACCAAGGTCATTAATTTGGGAGATACAGATAATGTCAAGGAAACCCGCATCAGTATTCACTTGTCGCCATCAGATAAGAATAAATATACGGAATTTTAGAGGGAGTATGAGGACATATTTGCTTGATCATATGATGATTTGACTGGCCTCAGCACGTCCATTGTAGCTCATAGACTGCCAACAGACCCGACTTGTCCGCCAGTTTAACAGAAGCTCAGGAAATTCAAACCCGACATGAGTTTGAAAATCAAAGAAGACGTTACTAAGCAAGTCAAAGCCAAAGTTCTCAAGGTAGTGGAATATCCGACATGGTTAGCCAACATTGTGCCAGTACCAAAGAAGGACGGGAAGGTCAGAATCTGTGTCGACTACAGGGATCTCAACCGGGCCAGTCCCAAAGATGACTTCCCTTTGCCAAACATACACATTTTTATCAACAACTGTGCCAAGCATGAGCTGCAGTCTTTCGTTGATTATTTTGCCGGATATCATCAGATATGGATGGATGAGGAAGATGTAGAGAAAACGACTTTTGTCACGCCGTAGGGAATGTATTGTTACAAAATGATGCCATTTGGGTTGAAGAATGCTGGCGCCACCTATATGAAAGCCATGACTACTATCTTTCATGACATGATACACAAGGAGATCGAGGTATATGTAGACGACGTCATCATCAAATCCAAGAAAGACACTGATCATATGGAAGATCTGAGAAAGTTCTTCAATAGACTGAGAAGGTATAATCTGAAACTGAATCCCGCCAAGTGTGCATTCAGGGTTCCTACCGGAAAACTACTAGGTTTCATTGTGAGCCACCGAGGGATAGAATTGGACCCATCAAAGGTCAAAGCCATTCAAGAATTGCCACCACCAAAGAATAAGAAGGACGTGATGAGTTTCCTTGGGAGACTCAACTATATCAGCCTGTTCATAGCTCAGTCCACAGTCATTTGTGAACCCATCTTAAAAATGCTAAAGAAAGACGCCGCTACTAGTTGGACCGACGATTGTCAGAAAGCCTTTGATAGAATCAAGGAATACCTATCAACGCTGTCAGTCTTGGTTCCTCCCGAGCCAGGAAGACCCCTATTGCTTTACCTTGCGGTATTGGATGGAGCATTCGGTTGTGTTCTGGGACAACATGATGAAACAGGGAAAAAGGAGCAAGCCTCCTATTATCTCAGTAAGAAGTTCACACCGTACGAGGCCCGGTATTCTCTATTAGAGTGCACCTATTATTCTCTTACTTGGGTAGCTCAAAAATTGAGGTGTTATTTTTGTGCCTACATTACTTATCTCATATCTAGGATGGACCCACTGAATTATATTTTCCAGAAGCCTATGCCCACTGGCAAGCTCGCCAAGTGACAAATCTTGTTGAGTGAGTTCGACATTGTTTACATGACTCAGAAAGCAGTCAAGGGTCAAGCTATAGCAGTCACCTTGCCGAGAATCCCATTGAAGGAGAATACGAACCACTGAAAACGTATTTTCCTAATGAAGAAGTATCCTTTGTAGGAGAAGATATTGTAGAATCCTACGATGGTTGGAGGTTGTTTTTCAACGGAGCTGCAAATTTTAAAGGACTTGGCATAGCGGCAGTCCTAGTATCAGAAATCAGCCAGCATTACCCAGTATCGGCCAAGCTCAGGTTCCCTTGCACAAACAACATGGCTGAATACGAAGCTTGCATCCTGGGACTCAAGATGGCCATTGACATGAACATTCAAGAGTTGCTAGTGATCGGGAACTCAAACCTGCTCATACATCAAGTTCGAGAAGAATGGGCAACTAAACACTCTAAGATACTTCCCTATTTGCATCACATACAGGAGTTAAGGAAAAGATTCATAAAGATGAAATTTCAGCATACCCCCAGGGTTCAGAACGAGTTCGCTGACACATTAGCCACTTTATCATCCATGATCAAGCATCTAGATACGAATTTCATTGATCCCATCCCAGTAAGGATTTATGATCAACCAGCTTATTGTGCTCACGTTGAGGAAGAAGCAGACTGAAAACCATGGTTACACGGCATCAAAAGGTACTTGACCACAAGGGAATATCCAGAACTTGCCAACGCTACTCAAAAACGCACACTTCGAAGATTATCCAGCAACTTCTTTCATAGTGGGGGAATCCTGTATAGGAGGACTCTCGATTTGGGTCTATTAAGGTGTGTCAAAGCAAAATAAGCAACCAGACTATTGGACGAAATGCACACAGAGACCTGCGGGTCGCACATGAATGGTTTTGTCTTAGCAAAGAAGATACTCCGAGTAGGGAATTTCTGGATGACTATGGAACAGACTGTATCTAGTACGTTCGCAAGTGCCATCGCTATCAGATACATGTAGATATGATAAAGGTTCCTCCAAACGAGCTTACTGCAACGAGCTCACCATGGCCATTCACCGCCTGGGGAATGGATGTCATCTGACCTATCGAGCCTGCCGCATCAAATGGGCACAGATTTATCTTGGTAGAAATCGATTACTTTACTAAATGGGGTGAGGTAGTGTCTTACAAAGTAGTGACTAAGAAAGTTGTGGATTATTTTGTCCGTGATCGTATTGTTTGCCGATTCGAGGTGCAAGAATCAATCATCACTGACAATGCTTCCAATCTCAATAACGACTTGATGAAAGCAATGTGTGAGACATTCAAGATCAAACACAAGAACTCTACAGCCTACAAGTTTTAGATGAATGGAGTTGTAAAGGCGTCCAGCAAGAATATCAAGAAGATACTAAGGAAGATGGTCAAAAGTCACAAACCATGGCATGAGAAGTTAGCATTTGCCTTGCTGGGGTACCGCACCACGGTCCGCACATCAATCGGGGAAACTCCCTACATGCTAGTTTATGGTACAGAGGTAGTCATTCCCGCCGAGGTAGAAATTCCTTCCTTGAGGATCATACAAGAAGCAGAGTTGGACAATGCAGAATGGGTAAGAGGTCGCTACGAGCAGTTAGCCCTTATAGATGGAAAATGGATGAATGCAGTTTGCCACGGTCAGTTGTATCAGAACAGAATGTCCAGAGCCTTCAACAAAAGAGTCAAGCCAAGGAAGTTTACACCAGGGCAGCTGGTGTTGAAGAAGATATTCCCGCATCAAGATGAAGCCAGGGGGAAATTCTCTCCCAACTGGCAAGGTCCGTATATGGTTCACCGGGTTCTAACTGGAGGAGCCCTTATTCTTGCAAAAATGGACGAAGAAGTCTGGCCGATGCCAATCAATTCAGACACAGTGAAACGATACTATGTGTAATCATATGCTTTCTATTCATGATGTAATTTGAACTACGCCTGACCCGATTCTCGTTTAAGAGGGGATATGTAGGCAGCCCTATGGGTTCGGCCACAATTTAATAAAAAATTTCATTTTCCCCTATTATTGGAACTGGGGCATAATTTTGAGGAGGACCATCAAAATTTCGGAGATGGTCTTCAGCCGCTCATCGCCAAGGATGTCACCTTAGTAAATTGGGGCAGAATTTTGAGGTGGACCCTCAAAATTCCAAAGTTGATTTTGCATTCGTTCAGTGCAGCTGTCAGAAGTGCCAGCCCAGTAAACTGTGACAGAATTTTGAGGGGGACGCGTTGAATCGCGTTGCAGTCGTTGGTTCATCTAAACAAAACTATTTTCTACTTACGTTATATTTGTTAAATCATGCATAAATATGATAGCTGCTGTTTAGCAACACTTCCCAATGACATGTAACGCCGGAAGCCACAGGAAAACGAACTAACCTTTCCCCTTCACAAAACTCACTATTTTCTTTGGATGCAGGCACCCAAGTCACAAACATATTACGCGTTCACATTGAACCGCCGTGCCTATTCGCATTTGCTATTCGCACGCAATATCCCCCCAGCAGTCGTAATATCACAATCAGTTACCAGCAATCAGCTAAGAATCTTTTATTACCATCTGCATTTTTTTGCATTGCATAAGGCTACCTTTCTGCCTTCCGAGACTAAGCGTTGTCTCCATCCGTATTTTTCTACATTGCATAAGACTACCTTTCTACCTTCCGATACTAAAATTTGTCTCCATCTGCATTTTCTGCATTGCATAAGGCTACCTTTCTGCCTTCTAAGACTAAGCGTTGTCTCCATCTGCATTTTTTGCATTGCATAAGGCTACCTTTCTGCCTTCCGAGACTAAGCGTTGTGTCCATTTGCATTTTCTGGATCGCATAAGGCTACCTTTATGCTTTTCGAGACTAAGCATTGTCACATTTCTTGCATTACATAAGACTACCTTTCTGCCTTCCGAGGTTAAGCTCTACCTCCACTTGCATGGCTGAAATATCGCCACTTTCATTTACGTCTTGCAATTGGCTGAAATTTCACCAAACTGTATTTAAAGTTCTGTCGGCTGAAATATCTCCATTTAAATTTTTTGCACCGGCTAAAATATTGCCAAACTACTATTTAAATTCTCTGTCGGCTGAAATATCGCTATTTACATTCTTTCGCACCGGCTAAAATATTGCCAAACTGTATTTAAATTCTTGTCGGCTGAAATATCGCCATTTACATTTTTGCATCGGCTGAAATATTGCCAAACTACTATTTAAATTCTCTATCGGCTGAAACATCGCTGTTCTACTTTTACATCAGCTGAAATATTGCCACTTTTATTTACATCTTGCAATCGACTGAAATATCGCCAAACTACTATTTAAATTCTCTATCGGCTGAAACATCACCGTTCTACTTTTACATCGGCTGAAATATCGCCACTTTTATTTACATCTTGTAATCGGATGAAATATCGCCAAACTACTATTTAAATTCTCTATCGGCTGAAACATCGCCATTTTACTTTTACATCGGCTGAAACATCGCCTGTTTTATTTAAATTTCCGTCGGCCGAAGTATCGCCATTTACTCTTTTGCATCAGCTGAAATACCGCCAAATCTTGCATTTCATGGGCTGAAATATAGCCAAACTGTCCAAAGGCGTCATCGTTCGGAGGCATCATCTTCATAGCCCGAGAACACCATGGCATGGCTCGAGGATCCTGCTTTATATCTTGCACATCATTATTCAAAGGTATCATGGTTCGAAGGCACCATTATCATAGCCCGAGAACATCATTTCATGGCCTGCGAATCCTTTAATTTTGCGCTTCATGGCCCAAGACATCATGGTCTGAGGACGTCATCCTAACCGTCCAAGGACAGCATTCATGATCCAACGGGAACTTGCATCATGTTTAAGTTTATGCACGATATACGCCTATATTGCTCAATTGCAGGTATACTGGCTAGCAACGGCCATCTCAACAGGAGTGACCCCACTCCAGTTCCCCGCAGAATACCTCTTGCCCCGTAAACATCGTGCCCATCTCTTTCGAATCGCCATCGGTATGTTCCGTCAATGGTTCCTGAACTACATACGACCTATTTCCTATAAAATCAGGGATATGTAGGTAGCTCAGAAACCAGAGCTCAGTCAAATTCTTTTCAAATCACTGCTTCCGGTCAAAATTGGCCATCATATCTTTACCCGACAACTTTTTCATCCTTCCCGGGTAAAGAGGGGCAGCTGTTGATACCCAATTTTTTCTTAAGTATTTTATGTACCCAAAATACTTTTAAAAATAACATACATACGCATATATGAGCAGACCCAAAAGTTTGGTACTTTACAAAATTTTTTAATGATCTTTAAACTAATTTATTGCCTATTTTTATACCATAAAATTCAATAATTATTCCCAAAACTATCATTTTGGCATATAGCTTATTTTTACTCTCACATTTATACCAAAATATGACTAACATGATTTTTGTACATTTTTTACAAATTCACTTAGTATTTTTAAAACTAAATTGCACATAATTGCAATATTAGTCCCTTTTAAGATTTAATTATAAAAATATTTATAAAATTGACTCCAATATTTTTAATTTGATAATTATGTATTATTAATATTTTTAGTACATTTGATTTACTTCTAGAAATTATTTTGCTATTTTTATAAATTAAACAAGGAAAAAGTGGCTATTTAAAAGCTAGCCCTTTTGCATTTCAATTTTAACCGGAATTGAGCCCAATCTCAGCCCCAAACCTGAGCCCAATTTCCTAACCAAATTTAACCCAGTTACCTGACCCAATACCCATTTAACCGACCCAACCCATAACCCATTTAATCCTAGCCGTTGATCTTTTTAGATCAACGAACACCATTCCCCATTTCCTTTTTTAATTCCAAACTACCCCCTAGCTGTCACGACCCCAATCCCGATCGTGATGGAGCCCAACAATATTATCTAGGCAAGCCTGACCAATTAACACTCACAACCCAATCACACAACCCATTACCGATTAACAGTATTAAATTACAATTTAACAAGTCTTCCAACCGGATAATTTAAATAGAAACATTACGGAAATAATAGCATATCTAACATCTTCCAAAAGATCTGGAGTCACGAGTCTAGAGCCTCTAAATAAAATAGAGTAGTAAATCACAATAGTACCGAAGTCTAGAATACGAAAAGATAAAAGGGATAGGGGGAGGAGTCGAGTCTTGTGGACGTCAGGAAGCTACCTCGACAACTCCTGAGAAATCTGGAAACAGCAACAGCAGCTCAACTAAGCCTCTGAAATACCTGAATCTGCACACATGGTGCAAGAAGTAAAGTGAGTACTCCAACTCAGTGAGTAATAAGCATATATAATGACTGAAGGTGAGAATACACGAAATACCACAATGTAAAGCTACAGCCAATGGTTTAACACAATTAACGGTAAAAACGGAAACAAAACAATGACAGGAAAATATAAATGTATGAATGCAATGCAATGCACATGACCGCTGCGGCGCGCAGCCCGATCCATTTGGGTACCCGCGCTCAATGTGGGGGTTTAGACTCCGAAGGGGCTCCTACAGCCCAAGCGCAATATTATCGTATCATCGATGCGGCGTGCAGCCCGATCCACATTTAGTCCAGAATATGCATGTGAGCCACACAGCAAAGTCAAGTTATAGTTCTCAGTTCCAATTATTAGGAAAATATAACTTAAGTTTTTAAAACCTTAGGAATGTGACTAAGCATTTAGAAACAGTGTTTAACTCAGGACTGAAATCATATAACATGTTAAGCATCATGGAAGCAGTGATAATAATCCCTAAGGGATTCAAATAATCGGCACACAGCCCAAATATATCATAAAATCCAAGTAGGATGTTTACTAATCAGTCTCTAGTCAAGAACACAACTTGAACATCACTCAGGGCGAACTAAGCCATAGTCCCCAATCACAAACGACCCCTCATTCTTAATAGAGTATGTGTCTCGCCTAAATATAGAGTCACAATGTGATATACCGGGGTTTCAAACCTTCAGGTCATAATCTACATCTATTACTCACCTTAAACCGGCCACAAGTCTAGTCCGCTATGCCTTTTCCTCTCGAATCAACCTCCTCGCGCGCCGAATCTGATCAAAACCACAAGGAATACGTTACAATAGGCTAATGGAACATAACCCAATCGAAATAACTCGAAAAATACCAAAAATCACGAAGTTGGCAAAACCCGAGTTCCGGGCCCAATTCTCGAAAAATTACGATATTCACATCACCGGATTCCTCGTCTCGCCACTAGTCCGTACATATCAAATTTACCAAAATCGGAGTTCAAATGCCCTTTCAAATCCAAAATTTTCATTTCAAAAACCAAGCCCTAATTCTTCAAATTTTCCAAGAATTAAAGGTAGATTCTTACTTAATATGACGTTTTTAGGTCACAAGGCTTACCTCCAAACGATTCCCGTCAAATCTTCTTCAATTTCTACCCAAGAAGCTCTTAAGGTGGTTAACAATGGAGGAAAAATTGAATAGACTCGCGGATGAAATAATGATATAAAACCCTCCTGCCAACCGCGACTTTCTCTTCTGCCGTCCCGTCTCCGCTTATGCGGGACCGCTTCTGCGGCCAAAACTCCGCTTATGCGGTTTTCATTAAAGTTTAAAATTTCCGCTTATGCGTCCCAAAATCCACTTCTGCGGATCACCCAATACCGCTTCTGTGGTTGACAGTCCGCTCCTGCGGACTCGCTTTTGTGGACCATATTCCGCTTTTGTGGAATCTCCTCACCAGGCCACGAACCGCTTCTGTGCTCCTTCACCCGCTTCTATAGAGGCCGCGGTCGTGGTCATGGTCAAGGCAGAGCAGCAGGGGCAGCGCCTACAGATCCACCAGTTGCCCCCATTCAGGACCAGCCTCCAACTGTAGATGCGCCTGCAGCACCTGTTCAGGCACCGGCAGTGCCCATTATGATTCGTGGTCTCCAGGAGGATTTAGCTCAGATCCTATCCGTCTGCACTGGCCTGCTCAGGCAGTCTCAGCCACTACTGCCGTAGCTACCTCACAGACCGGGGGTGGTCATCAGACCCCCGCTGCTCGCACACCCGAGCAGGTTGTTCAGGGATTGCAGACACCGGGAGCAGCCCCAGCTCAGCCAGTCGCACCGGTTGCTCCAGTTGTGCCACTCACACCAGCTCCAGATTATGTGGTTCCAGCTATGCCAGACAACGAGTAGCACCAACTAGAGAGGTTCGGTAGACTCCAGCCTCCGACGTTCAGTGGTACTGAGGGCGAGGATGCCCAGGGATTTCCAGACAAGTGTCAGCGTATGCTTCGCACTGCAGGGATTTTGGATTCGAGTGGAGTGGCTTTTACTACCTTCCAGTTCTCAAGGTCTGCATTTACATGGTGCGAGGAGTTTGAGAGGCGTAGGCCTGTTGGAGCCGCACCCCTTACTTGGCAGTTCGCCACTCTCTTTCTGGAGAAGTATGTACCGTAGTCTCGCAGGGAGGAGCTGCGTCGTTAGTTTGAATGGTTGATTCAGGGGGACATGATTGTGAATCCAGATCTTTTGGGAGATGTTACATATGCTATTATTTCCATACTGTTTCTATTTAAATTATCCGGTAGGAAGACTTGTTAAACTGTAATTTAATATTGTTAATCGGTAATGGGTTGTATGATTGGGTTGTGAGTGTTAATTGGTCGGGCTTGCCTTGTTGGGCACCATCATGACCGGTATTGGGGTCGTGACACTAACCTTCCCCATTCTCTCAAAGATGCCGCCTCTAGTCCCTCGTCTCTCTCAAACGCTCACCCACTTGAAACCCTAACAGTCGCCTACCTCTTTTTGACCTCAAATCCACCAGAATCCATGGTTGCTCTAGCCATAGACGACCTATACTCACCTCCTCCTGCTCTCACATGCCTAGTGCCTAGAGATTCGAAGGCCAGTCTTCGAGGGTCTTCACCCAGACCTTCATCGATTCAAGGTTTTCGGCCATTTCCGGCCCTGCTCCGGCATATCTTAGCCACCTGAGCCTGGTTCCGACCTTATCGACTCAGATCTAATCTTGTGACTTCCAAGCCTTTCTCATCCTTTAGGGTTCTCAGAAACCCTAGCCTATTCAAGGTTCTTTTTCGTTTTATTCGTTTAGATCTGTGCTAGATCTATGCTATGTGTGATGTTTAAAGTAGTTTCCCTAAATCTCCTATTTCAAAACCCTTTGATTTTAAATTAGAGTTTCTGAGTCTGTCTTTTAAATGTTTTGTTTAATTCATCTGCTTAACATCTCTAGGTTTAATTGGTGATGGAAAGCCCTAATTTCTTTTTGAATTTGTTCAATTTTCTAAGTCTACATGTTGGTGTTCGTTTGATTTATTGCTTAAGTGTGAAAGCCCTAATTTTAGGGTTTATTTGGGACTCTGAGACTGTTTATGTGTTTATCTGCTTATTTTCTCTAAATTTGATTGATTCTGGAAAACCCTAGTTATTTGGGGGTCTGTTTGAGTTCTTGAAGTTCTTCGTCTGTTCGAGATTGCTCGATCTGATTCTTTGCTTTAGCATATAGTTCTTTTGGTTCTAAGCTCTTACTACTTGTCAAACTCGTCTATGATTATCACTTGACTCTTTGCATGCTTCTGATCCTTTGTCTGTCACTGAAACCTGACTTACGTGACTATCATCTGATTATACTCTTTGTCATGAGTACAGCCTCACATGCCTAAGGCTTTGCACTCCTTTATATGTTAAATTTCCCTCTCAAAGTAGCCCTTAATTATGGGCTGACTTCAAATCTCTTTGTGTGATTCTGATTGCACTCTTGTAATTGATCATGTCCTTATTGTACTGATTGCCCTGCTTCTCAGACATATTTGAATGCTTGCCTTGAAATATTGACTCCTGCCTTTCTTACTCAAGTTGATTGATTCCCTTACCTTGATTATATTGGTATTGGATTCTTATAGACCTTTCCTTGATTAGAATCTGATGAACTTAGCCTTTATTACCTACTATGTGCCTGTATTATGCTTGAAATACTTTCTTATTAGTCATATTCAGCCTATGTGATCTCTTTCCTTATTTAACACTTGCATGTACCGTTTGATTTTAATTCCTTAATTAAAGGAAGTCTTTGATACTGATTTAATTTTAATTGACACTTGTTCCCCTAATTATTGCTGAACTGCAATCCTTACCTTATTTTTGCCTGTTTTTACACTATAAATGCTATCCTCCCTTCTCTTTGAACACACACGAACACAGAACACAATCTGAGTTCACCATTCACTCTCACTTAAACTCTCTCTTTCTGATACTTGCACTGGTCCGGACTTTGTTTACTTTCTTCTGCACTCTTTTGCTTTTCTACTGGTATTTCTCAATTAGTTTACATGCTTCTACAACAATGTATTTAATTCTGCCCATTTGTTTCAAGCATATTGTCGCATGTTTCCCCTTTCCTTTATAGTTTAGTATTTAAATTATGTACGCAATCGGTTGTTTGTCATAAATTTTATACTTTATGAATCCCCTTACCCTTTACCATTTCTATGTGAGTTAGGGTTCAGGATATAACAGCACTCCAATTTGTTGTCTTTGATCCTAAACTGGATTCTTTGAATCCCAAACTCAATCAATGCCCATTCCATTTTCCCCTTTTATGTGTCTGAGCCGTGGACTGGGGTCTGATAGTGTCCTAATCACTATCTAGACTTTGGTCTGACCTTCAAAAGGTCTGATCCTAACTTGTTAAACCAAGCAAGTGGTCAAGGGTGTGCTACCCTACTTTGTGGCTAGTATGACCACCACCTGTCATGGCTCCCCAATTCCCCTTTCACTTTGCACTTACTCTTAGCTATAAGTTCTGCCCCTCTCTTGCAAGCCATGCTTTGGGACCCCTGAGCTCCCTCTGAACTTGGATGCATGAGAGCTGGCTCATCCACACTGCACTATTCTAATTCTGATAGTATCCTGGGTGTAAGCAATGCCTGGAATCCCTGAGATTCCTTGTAAGTTTGAAACACCTTGGATAAAGAGAAGGCTTTGGAAATCCGGATCCCGAAAGTGGCTCAATCGCATGTTATTAGATATTAAGGTTGAATTAGGCTCCTCGGATCTAGCAGTTAGCTTTTGATTTATCTTTTAATTTCCAGTTTGATTCATTGGGTTGTAATAATTTTATATGAAACTCGTGGAGTATAGTAAAAAGGTGTGGGAAGGGTCTTTACTTTTCTTGCTCCAAGGGGTAGAAATCACGAGTTAGGATTTTTATTTTTTATCAAACTAGAAATCTTGCCTACAGGGTCTTTAATACCGATTCAATCACATAGAGACCATGCTTATAGGATTTAACGCTTAACTTTACCGCAAAAAATCACCTAGAAAGCATGTCTACAGGATTTAACATTCATGTTCTGTAATGACACATATAGAGATCATGTCTATAGGCTCTTGCATTTCTGCATATACAAATTTCATTAGGCAAACAATTTGTAGGCTTAATAACAAAGTTGCATATAAACATCATGTGTATAAGACTCCTATTAATGTCATAAAAAGATGTTAAAATCAGTAAACGTATGGAAAGCATGCCTATAGGAAACCTCGTCTTTAATAGCATCATTCGTTCTTATGCAGTATCGATTGCTGGAACTCGTGTCTTTACTAAAACTGGTAATTTTTTACTTCTGAAACCCGCTAAAATTGGTAAACCTTTTCCTATAACCAATCTGCAATCCTCCGAAACTCGTAAACCTTTTAATCAGTCTACATCTTTTCTGAAATAACAGGTAACTATTTGCTTCTTTTTCTGAAATTAATAGATCCTGCGCCTAGGTTTTTATTTTAACTCATAAATAAAAGGTTGGGTAATTAATGAATTGGGTCAGTCCCTGACAACTGTATCCGAGTTGCCTAATGCACACTTTCTGTTTAAATACATGTGTTGAACCAGTCCGCTTGCTGCTTAATTTAAATCTAAGACCAAATCATTATTTGTTAAGGCATGCTAAACTAAAGGATTGTTTGACTTTTGGGGTTAATTTGAGCCTTATATGCTTGTTTGTTCTCCCCTTTTACTTGATACTTGTTTTGAAGGTCGAGCTAGAATTTTATCCTTTAAACTCCACAAAGGCCCGCATCCGTTTCTTCCCCTTTAGGATTAGAAGTCCTAATACCCCGGGACTAATAGGATTGAGACGGGTAGTAGCATGCGATAAGTAAACGATACCGTTCCGTGCTTTAATACCTTAACGGGGTGGGAAGGGTAGACATGGAGATGATGATTACACGATAACACTCCGCATACAACTGAGTACCAGTGTTGTGCGAATGATCCATGTAATGAATAAACCTAGGACCCCTTTCTCCTTCTCTATTAGTTTAACAAAATTTTCTGAATCTTTAAAGCTATTGCATTTTCAATTTCTGCTTCTCGCATGATCTTTCGGATTATATGCACTAAGTACTTGACCTTTTCCTCTACGTGCACAATTTTACAAAAAATGCTCCTTTAAAATTCAGCACTTCGTTTAACCTTTTGTACTTCTTGTACTTGTTTATTTACATTTACATCTAAAGTCACAAGTGTAGCATGGCCGGGAACTACAATAGTGGATCTTGAGGGGTGCCTAACACCTTCCCCTCGAGATAATTTCAAGCCCTTACCCAAAACTCTGGTCTGCATCTTTAATTCTTCTAAAAGTGTCATAATGCACTATAATCATTAGGTGGCGACTCTCCAAACTCCTAAAAAACTCAATTCCCAAAGTGGGAAAAGAGTTGTTTTTCTGAATGTCGTGAAACCGATCCCGCGAGGGAGAAGGGGGCATCAACAATAACGCCATAACCTTTTTCCATATCCCATATACATATATATACATACATATATATGCGTATATAACACCGTCTAAGTCATGGGTCAATGTACCTGTATAAATGCATGAAGTGCATATGAAATATAATAACAAAATCTCTCGATACATCATAAGACCATTATACCTTTGATTAATATTATAACATCATTTTACGTATTTTTTGAGACCCATGAACAGACGATGGAAAAATAAGACATATGAAAATTCAAGAACATAGGCACTTTTAATTCTTCTATGAATAGAGTCATATATGGAATTTGTGCATTTGCACGTTTCGTTCGTATCGTATGGATCATGCCAAAAGAAAGAAGGAACATCCTTAACATAACTGGACTAGGAAAAATTCGTATGATATATTCGTTGAATTTGATATAATAAGCCTCGCTGCTACTGTTTGAAATTCAGAAACCAACGTTATGTCTCCAAGCTCTTAGAATGAATTGAATTTGGAATTTTAAGGTTAGAAAAACAACGTCTGTTGCAAAGCCTTCAAGTGGAATGAATTGGAATTTTGAGATTTAGAAAGCAATATCTTTTTCTTATGTTCTTAGGACTAAGATACGAGTGGACATGTCGAAGGCTCTAAATGATTTTTGGTGAGGCCAAAATGAAGATATCCTTAGTCTTTGCTGCTTTGAGTTCAATTAAGCCAAAAGTTTGGCAGGTTTACACGTAAGAATATTACATCATGCCACATTTCAACCAAAATGGTTAGTCACTTAGTTAACCCTTGTGTGGCTGCCACATTATGGGGGTGGGATTTAGCTTTATCCATATATATTTTCAATTAATTTGGTAATGTCCCGTTACCCGGTAATTAATCAATTAACCATGAAATTGAGAATTATTCCCACTTACTTAAAATATTATTCACTTTTCACATACCTTATACACGTTACTATTACGGTCATGTGGTACCTTGTATGGTACTAATCCATAAATACTGAGTATTTTAGCCTGAGCCGTATTTTATCCCAACATGCCAAACTTTGACAAAAATTTATTTTTCTTATACTTGCTCCCCCTTTCACCTTCTTGAATTTACTAATCATTTTGTGAAATAGCATAATCCTTATAATCCCCAAATAATATTTTTCTTTGACTGATGTCAATTACCTTATGATAAATTCAACGTAAAATATTGCAGGGTGCAACACTGTCGTAACTTATTACTGCGAAGTGTAACATCACCGTAATTTAGTACTGCGGGACATGACATCTCACTTCTGGGCACTCGTTAATTTATTAATGGCGTACTTTCATGTACGAAAATATGGGGTGTAATATCATTCCCCCTTTGGAACATTCGTCCTCGACTATTGACTGATGCGTTTATCATTCTCATATCCCATAACTCTTTCAAATACTTTAGTAGTCATCTTGCCATCTAGGCAACTGTTCTGTGAATAAGACCAAAGTCTAAGGTTTTTCCCCCTTTAGTCTTTTTGCTCATATCACGACATGTGGTTGAAATTTTCCTAATCTTGCAACTACTGTTACCTCATGTCATGTAGCCTGTACGACCCTGGCTTTGTAGGTGGACTTATGCGATTCATCTTTCCTTTTTCCTTTTATGTTTTAGTCAATCTCTAGGCCTTACTTTGTATATACAAGACTTAATAGGATACCTCTCTGGTCCTCTATGGGTATACTAAAGTCCTTTGCTCGATACTTTGTAGAACTTGCGAATATGGCCATATCTTATTTCATATATCTGGCTACCCATCACATAACTTTACTGCATTTACATGGGTTATACTATACCATAATTTTTGCTTCAACCTACCTTTATTGAGGTAAGCTTACCAAGCTCCCAGTCACTTTTGTTGCATATCCTTTCGGTATAATCTCAGTCCTTCAATGCTCCTTCATTACCGTTCGTCTTAAGAACAACGGCCTAATCTCTTCTCATACTTTGTGATTTTTGTCCATCCATTATTGATTCACCTCAATATTGATCTACAATAGACCACTGATAACTTAACCTTTTATGTAATATTGCTGCTAGGATTCACGTTTTTCGGGGAACATCTAAAATGCTTAGATTGATCCCCCTGGGGCGATACCCTGCTTCCATAACCATACCTCACAATATCCCAATGCGATTCACTTGTGTGGGTATTTTAATCTTGTCCAATTTCATAAGATCCATTTCTTTTCTTCGTTGAATCATTACTCAATCGAAGGCTCAAATGTCATCTTTTATCTATCACAATTACACCCTCATTTTATTACCAGGGTGGCATTCTAAATACTATTAATTTTTAGACTCCTTTGAGTTTATTCAGGCTATAGTGAGCTTTGTATAATTTAGAGAAACCGTATTCTCTTCTTGTTTTCATTGGCTTAATCCTGAGGACTTATCCATTTTCGTTACCTTTTTTTTAACTCGCCCTTTGTCATTCTTACTCTTGCCTTCTAGAACCTTGTCTCTACACCATACAATGCCTTGGGACCTACACAACTCTATATATATTACTTGCAGCCTTTCAACTTGCTTGTATTATAGATTTCCTTATGTCATTTTGAGACATCAAGCGAGACATCCCATCGTCTCTAACTCTTCTTTACTCTCATAGTCAGGTTTTTCGATACCTAGACCATAGGCTGGAAGGTAAGCTACTAACTTTGCTGCTATCATTCCTAGATATTGAATTATAGTAATTCTAGCCTTATGTCCGAAGCATGGACTATTCACCATCTTCTTCCTTTGAGTATCTTGTACATTGTTCACCTTTACCTTTATTACTTTAAAATCTCGTATCCTATCTTCTATCTCTTTCATAACCTCCTTTCCACCTAGGTGTAATTCACATCCATAACTTGAAGCTCTATTATAATACTCGCACCTCCGGTACTTACATAATCTGGTGGGAGCTTCATACTAACTTCTTATGATGCTGGTACTCTTCAGTTGGCTTCATCATAGAGCAATTGAAAAATATGGCTACTGTACTATCTTTCTTATACCTATGCTACTTAAAAGTGATCCTGAGGTCTATAATTCTCTTGGTCCCTCCTATTATGCTTAGTCGATGTAACTCTTTAGTCTCCTCTTCTTTCTGATCAGCCTCTATGTAGGCTTAAGATATCTTCCGACCTGCGGCTCCTGGTATTAGTTATTACTTTAGTCTTTCATATGCGATGAGGGATATTTATGATAAACTCCTTTAACAATTCATTCCTTCATCTATGACCTGGGCTCAATTCTTTCTTTTAACGTATACCAAAATCTTCTAAGGCTATATATGATGTAGGTACAAAACTCCAAACTCTTAAGTGTGCTCATAACATCACCAACTCGGGATCATTGATCGAATAATTTCTTTCATACCTTCTTAGTTTTCTTCAATGTAATCTATTACCTTTGCTGGTCTTTTTGCCCCTTTGTTGCGTGCATACTTAGATTATCTTAGTTTCCCACGCAAGCTAGATTTTTCGTGCAACTCATATGACCTCTGAATATTACTTTTAATTCTTACTCCCCGTTCATTAGCCATTGTATGTGCCACTTTCCTTTGAAATGCTTACAATGTTGTTGCGATATTGTTGTTATACGACCATTTCCTCTTTAGGTCATTTTGCTTAGGTTGAAGCCTTCTTTCTTATCTCCTCAGCTAGTCTTTCGTTGTAGTACATAGGGAGAACCCTGGACTCTTGTAAAGTTGTGAGCTTATTACTGACCTTTTTGATGTCCTTTCTTGCCTATAATCATCCATAGTTGCTTACTTCTATGCCCTTGTGCTTGTATGCTTGCTTCTGAACTGATATTTTGACTGCCTTCCCAGTGGCACTTTCTTTTACCCCCGTAACATTCATACGTATCTTTAACTACCCCGACTCTTGTTTGAATATATCTCAAGTATTATAATGATATTCTTCGAGGCTGAACTCTCCGTGTTGGGTTCTACCATGTTTATCTTACACGATCTCATAACTCGACTATAACTCCCTATTTAGCCATAATGCAGATCTTCCCGACCAATTATTAACTACTAATTGGCCCATTCTCATATCAATATTCCTTGTAATTTTTCTTGGGTTATTTACTTTGTATTAACTAACGCTTCACACTGGCTCCTCGTTTATCAATAACAGCTCGGGCAAGAACCTTTACTTCCTCTCCTTGATGTTGTGCTTGCACAATATTCTTGAATCGTAGCGTATCTGTAAGATTTGTATAAATTCCATCTCATTCCTCTTTCATTTATTGTATTCTTCCTTTACAATTCCATGTCACTAGAACCACTTAATTCTAACTTAATACCACATCACTCCCTATTCCCCCCTTTGGGGTGTACTAAAAAGTTGAAGCCACGAGGATCCACCTATAGATGTTTTAGCTCTTCATGTTCGGCGTAGTTTCTCAACATCAATGATCCTTACTCTCCTTGCGGCAATTCTTCTGTACCAAGGATGACAAATTCCCTTACTCGCGAAGGTGACACTTAGCGTAACTAGCACATATAGTCTTTTAAGCTTAACTTTGCTTGCTTTAGGGAAGCATCTCCCTAAATGATTATTCTCTGAATTTCTCATGAATCTTCTTTTGTCGGCCATTCTATTATTGGCGGAACAAAATCTAAAATTCTTATGATGGCGACTATCACCAGTCACTCAATCCGTGATTCGTGTTCAGTTTGCCTTGTTCAGCAATCCATACTGATTTTGTTACTCTAGGGATTAACTCTCCCCACTGGTAGTCGCATTGGAGTCACGAACTTATTTCTCGAAATTAGGATATAACCTTATGCCTATATTCTTTTGTTGTCTTAAGGCCCTTCACCATTCGTCTCTTCCTTTATTGACTATAGGTTCTGTAACACTCTATCGTTTTTATCCATGTATCACACCTTATTCATAATGCTTCCTTATCTCTCTACTCATTACTTTGCTAATATATCTGCATATCCCTTTTCTTATGAAAGCTTCAATACGACATTCTTTCGCTTTTAGCTTTTCTTTTTTCCATCCAGTGGCTCGTCAAGATTTTTAACAATCTCGCTTTACTAGGGACACGAGCAACACTAAGGTAATATTTATCCCTTCAAGGCTTATAGTGCATATCTTTGTAGCACTCGTATCTAGATGTACTATTTCAGAGTGTACCATCTGGTGTCTCATAAGGAGATCTATTAGTACACTTGCAATATCCTTCGGAAATATCAACTAGCACAAATAATACATTCATCATTTTGGTTTACTCTATCCCCAGCCAGTTCCTGATGTTCCATCTTCTTCTTAAACTACACCTGTTAGCCCCCATAGGGTATAACTGAGATAGGTACGACCAATTGTACATAACTCTGTTATCGTTGAATATAACTCGAAAATCTTATATTCCTCTGCCTCATTATAAACGTTGTTAACCTTCATTAACTGGGCGTCTCGTACCTTTCTTCATCTTGCTTCTTTTTCTTGTTGAAACTTGTATTTATCATTTTAATATCTCGTTATCTTTCACCATAAAGATGGATATACATCCTTGCCATATGGCTTCTTATCAGGAAGTTTACACCTTTCAGTATACCCATGATCTGTTAAAGACCCCATATTTACTTATCGTATACATCATACAAAACTTCCGTTCCTCTGACTTAGCTCTTCCACAACCATTTCTCTTTCCAACCTTTTCCCGATGTAGGTATCATCTTATTACGAATAAAATAAAATTCCGGAATTTGAATTCTTATAAGTGAGCTCTACCACATGATCTAGAGTAAGAAGAAAGAGTGACAATCCTAAATGCCCTGTATCCTCCTACTTATAAATGTGGTGCACGACACACCCATAAACAAGACTCTACTAGACACGACTTGTAGACACCCTAGGACAGAACTACTCTGATACCGCTTTTGTCACGACCCAAACCGATAGGCCACGACGGGCACCCAATTCCTTACTTAATCAAGTACCAACGTAACATATCTTTCTTATTACATTATCATATACGCATGACATACAGACCTAATAGGCCAACACGATTATTTATAAACTCAAGACATCGGCTAACAAGGCCATATAATCTTTCACGTAAAATACATATATCTACAAGCCTCTAAGAGTACATAAATGTCACAAAGGTCGAGACAGAGTCCCACCATACCAAACAATAGACGTCAAAATCATACAAACCAAATATGCAACTCCTAAGCAAATGGAGCGCATAAACATCTTCCGCTGAGCTGATAGCTTACTTGGAGGGCTCTTGACCTGTCTATCTGGACCTGCGGGCATGAAACGCAGTATCCCCGGACAAAAGGGACGTCACTACGAATTATGTACTGAGTATCTAAGGTACATTAATAAATACATAAGAGATATGGAAGATATATAGAGTACATGACTCAACCTGTAAGTCTGAATATCTTTGTAAATCATAAGTTACCTTTAGCGTCATGCATATGCGTATGAATGTCATGTCGTGCATAGGTACATGTTCCATAATATCATCAGCCTCCGATGGCATTCCATCATATCATATAGGCCACTGTGGGCAAAATTATCATCATATACCGGCTGATCTGATGGTGGTGCGTATATAACGCCATAACCATTCCCATATCCCATATACATATATATACATATATACATGTATATAACGCCATTTGAATACATACATATATATGCGTATATAACGCCATTTGATACATATCCGTATATGCGTATATAACGCCGTTTGAATCATATTTCATCCACTGTGGTGCGTATATAACGCCATAACCTTTTTCCATATCCCATATACATATATATACACATACATATATACGCATATATAACGCCATCTGAGTCATGGGTGAATGTACATATATAAATACATGAAATGCATATAAAATATAATAACAAAATATCTCGATACGTCATAAGATCATTATACCTTTGATTAATATCATAACATCATTCTACATATTTTCTGAGACCCATGAACAGACGATGGAATAATAAGACATATGGAAATTAGAGAACATAGGCACTTCTATTACTTCAATGAATAGAGTCATATATGGAATTTGTGCATTTGCACATTTCGTTCGTATCGTATAGATCATGTCAAAAGAAAAAAGAGATAGCCTTAACATACCTGAATTTGAAAAATCCGTATGATATTTTCATTGAATTTGATAGAAGAAGCCTCGCTGCTACTGTTTGAAATTCAGAAACCAACGTTCTGTCTCAAAGCTCTCAAAATGAAATGAATTTGGAATTTTAAGGTTCAAAAACCAACGTCTGTTGCAAAGCCTTCAAGTGGAATGAATTGGAATTTTGAGATTTAGAAAGAAATGTGTCTATCTTGGGTTCTTAGGACTAAGATATGAGAGGAATTGTCGAAGGCTCTAAATGATTTTTGGTGAGGCTAAAATGAAGATATCCTTAGTCTTTGCTGATTTGAGTTCAATTAAGCCAAAAGTTTAGCAGGTTTACACGTAAGAATATTACATTATGCCACGTTTCAACCAAAATGGTTAGTCACTTAGTTAACCCTTCTGCGGCTGCCACATTTTGGAGGTAGGATTTAAATTTATCCAAATATATTCTCAATTAATTAGGTAATGTTCTGTTACCCGGTAATTAATTAATTACCCGTAAAATTGAGAATTATTTTCACTAACTTAAAATATTACTCAGTTTTCACATACCTTATATACCTTACTATTATGCTCATGCGGTACCTTGTATGGTACTAGTCCATAAATACCGAATATTTTAGCTTGAGCCGTATTTTATCCCAACGTGCCAAACTTTGACAAAAATACATTTTTCTTAGACTTGCTCCCCCTTTCACCTTCTTGAATTTACTAATCACTTTGTGAAATAGCATAATCCTTATAATCTCGAGATAATCTTTTCCTTGGACTGATGTCAATTAC
Source organism: Nicotiana glauca (assembly GCA_026770625.1). Taxonomy (NCBI): domain Eukaryota; kingdom Viridiplantae; phylum Streptophyta; class Magnoliopsida; order Solanales; family Solanaceae; genus Nicotiana; species Nicotiana glauca. The sequence goes on from MU698331.1 coordinate 57,405, forward strand.
CTTACGACAAATTAAACGTAAAATATTGCAGGGTGCAATACTGTCGTAACTTATTACTGCGAAGCATAATATCACTGTAATTTAATACTGCGGGATGTGAGATCTCACTTCTGGGCACTCATTAATTTATTTATGGCGTACTTTCATGTACGAAAATATGGGGTGTAACATCATTCCCCCCGTTGGAACATTCGTCCTCGAATGTTGACTGATGCGCTTATCGTTCTCATATCCCATAGCTCTTGCGAATACTTTAGTAGTCCTCTTGCCATCTTGGCAACTGTTCTGTGAATAAGTCCAAAGTCTAAGGTTTTTTCCCCTTTAGTCTTTTTGCTCATATCATGACCTATGGTTGAAATTTTCCTAATCTTGCAACTACTGTTACCTCATGTGATGCAGACTGTATGACCCTGGCTTTGTAGGTGGACTTATGTGATTCATCTTTCCTTTTTTCCTTTTATCTTTTAGTCAATCTCTAGGCCTTACTTTGTATATACAAGGCTTAATAGGATACCTCTATGGGCCTCTATGGGTATACTAAAGTCCTTTGCTAGATACTTTGGAGAACTTGCGAATATGGCCATATCTTATTTCATATATCTGGTTATCCATCAAATAACTTTACTGAATTTACATGTGTTATACTATACCATAATTTTCGCTTCAACCTACCTTTACTGAGGTACGCTTACCAAGCTCCCAGTCACTTTTGTTGCATATCCTTTCGGTATAAATCTCAGTCCTTCAATGCTCCTTCATTACCATTCGTATTAAGAACGACGACCTAATCACATCTCATACTTTGTGACTTTTTTCCATCCATTGTTGATTCACCTCAATATTGATCTATAATATACCACTGATAACTTAACTTTTTATGTATTATTGCTGCTAGGATTCACGTTTTATCGGGGAACATCTAAAATGCTTAGATTGATCCACCTGGGGCGATAACCTGCTTCCATAACCATACCTCACAACATCCTAATGCGATTCACCTTGTGTGGATATTTTAATCTTATCCTATTTCATAAGATCCATTTCTTTTCTTCGTTGAATCATTAATCAATCGAATGCTCAAACGTCATCTTTTATCTATCATAATTACACCCTCATTCTATTACCAAGGTGGCATTCTAAATACTATTAGTCTTAAACTCCTTTGAGTTTATTCAGGCTATATACCACTTTTATCACGACCCAATCTGATGGGCCGCGACAGACACCCGGTACCTTACTCAATCGAGTAGCAATGTAACGTATCTTTCTTATTACATTATCATATACATATGACATACGGCCCTAAAAGGCCAACACGATTATTTATAAACTTAAGACATCGGCCGGTAAGACCATACAATCTTTCACGTACAAGACATATGTCTACAAGCATCTAAGAGTACATAAATGTCACAAAGGTCGGGACAGAGTCCCGCCATACTAAACAATAGACGTCTAAATCATACTAACAAAATATGCAACTTCGAAGCAAATGGAGCGCACCAACATCTTCCACTGAGCTGATAGCCTACTTAGAGGGCTCTCGACCTGTCTATATGGACCTACGGGCATGAAACACAGCGTCCCCAGGCAAAAGGGACGTTAGTACGAATAATGTACTGAGTATGTATGGTACATAAATAAATACATAAGAGACTTGGAAGACATATAGAGTACATGACTCAACCTGTAAGTTTGAATAACTTTGTAAATCATAAATTACCTTTAGCGTCATGCATATGCATACGAATGTGATGTCGTGCATAGGTACATGTTTGATAATATCATTAGCCTCTGAGGGCATCCCATCATATCATATAGGCCACTGTGGGCAAAATTATCATCTTATACCAGCTGATCAGGTGGTGGTGCGTATGTAACGCCATAACCTTTCCCATATCCCATATACATATATATACATACATATATACGCGTATATAACGCCTTTGAATACATACATATATATACGTATATAACGCCATTTGAATACATACCCGTATATGCGTATATACTGCCGTTTGAATCATATTTCAGCCACTGTGGGCAACATCATCATCATATACCAGCTGATCAGGTGATGGTGCGTATATAACACTGTAACCTTTTTCCATATCCCATATACATATATATACATACATATATACACGTATATAACGCCGTTTGAGTCATGGGTCAATGTACATGTATAAATGCATGAAATGCATATGAAATATAATAACAAAATCTCTCGATACGTCATAAGACTATTATACCTTTGATTTAGTATCATAACATCATTTTATGTATTTTCTGAGTCCCATGAACAGACGATGGAATAATAATACATATGGAAATTCAATAACATAGGCACTTCTAATACTTCTATGAATAGAATCATATATGGAATTTGTGCATTTAGACGTTTCGTTCGTATCGTATGGATCATGCCAAAATAAAGAATGGATTACCTTAACATACCTGTTCCCGAACGAGCCTGCTTCTGCGAAATATGGACGAAATTCACACCTGGACAAACTTAAAATTTCGGACGAATTAATCTGCTTTTAACGTTTTCTGAACGAAATGTTGGCTAAGGATCGAATTGTTGAAGTCTTGAAATTGAACGAATGTCTCTCATCTCTCACGTTTTTGGTTCTAAAAACCAAGAAATGCAATTGTTGTTTGATTTTCAATAAAGGAAATGTTTCTGATTTCTCATAATTTTGGTCTTAAAGGTATGGGTTCATACCAAGCTGCTTTCCAACGTTTCTGAAGCTTGGTTGAAGCTTTCAAAATGGGTTTTGATCTTAAAAATCAAATTCCTTTGTAAACTTCAAGACTTATCTTGTAAGGTCACATTAGCCACCTATACATATGTTAATGAGTCACCCACCTTCTTCAATTAGTGGCCTTGTGCCACGTTTTTGGGCATAAGTAGTTATGTTTTGTCCGTCTATTAGATAACTGGGTAATATTCTGTTATCCGGTAATTAATCAATTACCCGCATAATTTAAAAAGTACCACAAATTACTTAAAATTCTATTTATTCTTAAAATACTACATATATACTTTATATATTATACTACCTTGGTCATATGGTACCTTGATAGTACTTGTCCATAAATACTATGTATTTTAGCTCGGGCCGTATTTTTATCCCAAAATGCCAAACTTGGACGAAAATTCATTTTCTTCGATTTGCTTCCCTTCTCACCTTCACGAATTTATTCATCACTAACAATCCTTATAATCTTCAAATAATCTTTTCCTTGGACCGATGTCAATTACCTTACGACAAATTCAATGTACAATACTGCAGGGCGCAACACTGTCGTAACTTATTACTGCGAAGTGTAACATCACCATAATGTAATACTATATGGCGACATCATCGTATCATATTACTACAGAATATAATATTGTCATAGTATAATATTGCGAGACGTAATATTGTGGGGTGTAACGTCATTCCCCCCATTGGAATATTAGTCCTCGAATATTGACTAATGCTCTTATCATTTTCTTAACTTATATCTTCTGAATACTTTAGAACCTCCTTGTCATCTAGGATACTGTTCTGTGAGTAAGTCAAAAGTCTAGGGCATCCCCCCTTAGGCCTCCTTCTCACACCACAACTTGCAGTCGGAATCCTTCCAATCTCGTAACTGTTTCACATGTAGAGCTTGATAAGATGTCCCTTTGGGCATTTATGAGTATACTAAAGTTCTTCACTTGGTACTTCGTTGAATTCACGAATATTGTTATATCTCATCGCATAGGTCCGTTTAACTATCCGTATGAATTTGCTACCATAACTCTTACTTTAATTTATCGTTGCTGAGGTCTGCTACCAAATTCCAGCTTACTCTCGTTGCTCATCCTATATGCACAAAGTTAAATCCTTTAACATTTCTTTATTACTATTTATCTTAAGGCTGATGGCCCAATCTCATCCCGTATTTTACAATTTTTACCCATCCATTGTTGATTCACCTCAATGTTGATCTACAATTATCCATCAATAACTTGAAATTTTTTACATAATATATTGCCACTGGGGCTTATCCTGCATCGAGGAATATTTGAGGTGATTTTCTAGATCCACTTAGAGCGATATTGTATTTCAATAGTCGTATTTTACAGCTTCTCAATATGATTCACCTTACGTTTTTAATCTCGTACAATCCATGAAATTCTCTTCAAATCATTACTTAGTCAAATTCCCAAATTTATCACAATTACACCCTTATTGTACTATCAGGGCGGCTTTCCATCTTTTCTAAATGCTACTAGTCTTTGACTTCTTTGAGTTCATTCAGGCTATACTAATATATCTATAACTTTAGAGAAACCCTTAGCCCTTCTTATTTTCATGGGCTTAATCCTGTGGACTTATCCATTCTCGTCACCCTTTTCACTTACCTTTCCTCATCCTTACTCATGTTCCCTTAAAACTTTGTCGCTCTGCCATACGTTAGCTCGCGACCTATACTTATCCATTTATACTTCTCGCAACTTTCCTTCAACTTGCTTGTACCATAGATTTCCTTATATTATTCTGGAACTTCAATTGAGACATCACATTGCCTCCAACTCTTCTTTACTTTTTTATCTAGACCTCTCAGTACCTAGAGACCATGGGCTTGAAAATATGCAACTGATGACGTCGCTATAACTCCTGAATACTGAAATCTCTGTGCTTCTAGCCTTCTATTTGAGATATGATATATTCGCGACATTCTGCTTATGAGTATCTCGTATGTCGTCCACCTTTATCTTACTTACATAAAAATCTCAAATCACATCTTCTATCTCCTTTATGACCTCCCTTCTATATAGGCATTATTCGCATCCACAACTTGAAGTTCTACTATAATACTTATACCTATGGTGCATATACAATCTGGTAGTAGCCCCATACTGGTACTCTTCTAACTAGCTCTATTGTAGAGCCGTTATGGAGTATGGTGGTTTTGTTGTAGTATCTCTCTTGTGCCTTTGATATTAAGGATGATCCTGTAATGTTCTCAATCATGATTTCTATAATAGTCTTGGGCCAATAATCTGACTCCTGATTTACTTGATTGATGTAACTCTTTAGTTTCCTTCTCCTGATCAGCCTTTACATAGGCTTAAGTTATCTTCTAATCTATGGAATGGTATCAATTATTACCTTAGACTTTCATGTATGGAATATCCATGATACAATTTTCTAACAATTCAATCCTTTGTCTATGCCTTGGGCTCAATTCTTCCTTTTAACTGATATCAGAGTCTTCTATGGCTGTATGATTGTCAACAAATATGCCACCTGGATAATGTTCCAAATGTATCCATAATGTACTAACTTTGGATCATTGATCAAATAATTCTTTCGTTCCGTCTTAGATTTCTTTCAACATAAGCTATTACTGTTCTTGATCTTTCTGTCCCTTATTGCGTCTATACTTAGTTTATCTTAATGCCCATATATATTGAATCATATGATCCTGAGTATCATTCCGGATTTTTACTCCCTGTTCATTAGCCATTGTAGGTTCCACATTCTTAGCGAGTGCATACAATGTTGTTTTGAGACTGTTGTCACACGACCATCTCCTCTTTAGGTCGTTGTACTAAGGTTGAAGCCTTATTTCTTATTTCCTCAGCTAGTCTTTTGCCGTAGTACTTAGGCAAGAACCTCTAACTCTTGTAAAGAGGCGAACCTATTATATCGTATCCCCGATAGAATTTTTTATTTCCGTGGAACTATCTTTTATTTCCGTAACACTCATACTGTACATTTACTTTTGTCACGACCAAAATCGATGGGCCGCGACGGGCACCGGGTACCTTACTCAACCGAGTACCAACGTAACGTATCTTTCTTATTACATTATCATATACACATGACATACTACCCTAATAGGCCAACACGATTATTTATAAACTCAAGACATCGGCCAACAAGGCCATACAATCTTTCACATATAAGATATACGTTTGCAAGCCTCTAAAAGTACTTAAATATCACAAAGGTCGGAACAGAGTCCCGCCATACCAAGCAATAGACGTCTAAACCATACTAACCAAATATGCAACTCCGAAGCAAATGGAGCGAACCAATATCTTCCGCTGAGATAATAGCCTACTTGGAGGGCTCTCGACCTGTCCAGCTGGACCTGCGGGCATGAAACGCAGCGTCCCCAGGCAAACAGGACGTCAGTACGAATGATGTACTGAGTATGTAAGGTACATAAATAAATACATAAGAGACATGCAAGACATATAGAGTACATGACTCAACCTGTAAGTCTGAATAACTTTGTAAATCGTAAATTACCTTTAGCATCATGCATATGCATATGAATCTCAAGTCGTGCATAGGTACATGTTTCATAATATCATCAGCCTCTGAGGGCATCCCATCATATCATATAGGCCACTATGAGCAAAATCATCATCGTATACAAGCTGATTAGGTGGTGGTGCGTATATAACGTCACAACCTTTCCCATATCCCATATACATATATATACATTCATATATACACGTATATAACGTCATTCGAATAAATACATATATATGCGTACATAACTCCATTTGAATACATACCCGTATATGCGTATATAACGCCGTTTGAATCATATTTTAGCCACTGTGGGCAACATCATCATCATATACCAGCTGATCCGGTAGTGGTGCGCCGTAACCTTTTTTCATATCCCATATACATATATATACATACATATATACGCGTATATAACGCCGTCTGAGTCATGAGTCAATGTACAAGTATAAATGCATGAAATGCATATGTAATATAATAACAAAATCTCTCGATACGTCATAAGACCATTATACCTTTGATTAATATCACGACATCATTTTACGTATTCTCTGAGACACATGAACCGACGATGGAATAATAAGACATATGAAAATTCAAGAACATAGCCACTTCTTATATTTCTATGAATAGAGTCATATATGGAATTTGTGTATTTTGCACCTTACGTTTGTATCATATAGATCATGCCAAAAGAAAGATGGGATAGCCTTAACATACCTGTCCCTGAAATTTTTTGAACGACTCTGCTTCTGCGAAATACAAACGAAATTACACTTGTATTCCTTGACGAATTTGTTCTGCTTTGAACGTTTCTTAACTAGGACAAAAATGGGTTTAATCTATTTGTTGAACTTTGAAATGGAACGTTTCTGCTTCTGAAAGATTCATGAACGAAATTTGTTCTCTGATTCCTAAAATTTTTGGAACGAAATAATGATTTTGGCCTCCCTGAAATTGGGAGGAAAACTTTTTTTTTTTTTGTTGAAGTTTGGAACGAAATTATTGCTGAATGAAGCTTGATTTCGAAATGAAATTTGCTTCTGTTTCCACACCCTTGTTTTCAAACCAAAGACAAATTTGTTGGCTTGATTCTTTTACCAAGAAATGACGCCAAGAATTTAATTGTTGTTCAGATCCTTATTACAAGGAAGTGAGATCAATCCTTTCTTTAAAATGACTCATGAGAATGAGTCATTTAATAACCTTACAGGTTATATTGCCTTACTAAGCATATATGACTATGAGTCATATGCTTGAGTGGTAGCATATTGCCACGTGGGGAGTAGGGGTGGGATAATTTATTAATTTTTTATCCATTTATTAATTAATCGGGTAATGTTTTGTTACCCGATAATTAATCAATTACCCGAAAAATTAAAAATTATTCCCAATTACTTAAAATATTACTCATTTTTCACATACCTTATACACCTTTCTAGCATGAGCATATAGTACCTTGCATGTCACTAGTCCATAAATACCGAGTATTTTAGCTCGGGCCATATTTTCCCCCAGTATGCCAAACTTGGATGAAAAATTCATTTTCTTTGACTTGCTTCCCCTTTCACCTTTACGAATTTATTCATCACTTGTGAAATAGCATAATCCTTATAATCTTCAAATAATCTTTTACTTGGACTGATGTTAATTACCTTATGACAAAATTCAGTGTACAATATTATAGGGTGCAACATCGTCGTAACGTAATACTACAAAGCGTAACATTATTCCCCCCTTTGGAACATTCGTCCTGGAATATTGACTGATGCACTTATCATTTTCATAACTTATGTCTTCCGAATATTATAGAACTTCCCTTGCCATCTAAGCGACTGTTTGTGAATGAGTCCAAAGTCTAGGGCATTCCCCCCTTAGGCCTCCTTCTCACATCACAACTTGTAGTCGAAATCCTTCCAATCTCGTAACTGTTACTACCTTTCATCATGCAGCCTGTATAATTTTGACCTTGTAAGTGTGCCCAATCTCTAGGATTCACATCTAGAGCTTGATAAGATGTTCCTTTGGGCATATGTGAGTACACTAAAGTCCTTCGCTTGGTACTTTGTTGAATTCACGAATATTGCTATATCTCATCGCATACGTCCGTTTAGCCATCCGTATGAATTTGTTGCCATAACTCTTACTTTAATTTATCGTTGCTGAGGTCTGCTACCAAATCCCAGCTTACTCTCGTCGCTTATTCCATATGTATAAATTTAAGTCCCTTAATGGTTTCTCATTACTACTCATCCTGTATCTATCATAATTATACCCTCATTTTATTTCCTGGTTAGCATTTGATTCCTTCTAAATGCTATTAATCTTAGACTCCTTTAAGTTTATTAAAGCTATAGTGAGTTTGTATAACGTAGAGAAACTGTCTGCTCTTCTTGTTTTCATAGACTTAATCCCGGGGACTTATCCATTCTCGTCACCTTTTCACTTGCCTTTCCTCATTCTTACTCATGTTTCGTTAAAACTTTGTCCCTCTACCATACTTTAGCTTACGACTTATAAATATCCATTTATACTACTCACAACTTTCCTTCAACTTGCTTACACTATATATTTCCTTATGTTATTCTGGAACGTCAAGCGAGACATCACATTGTCTCCAACTTTTCTCTACTCTCTTAGTTAGATCTCTCAGTACTTAGAAACTATAGGCTGGAAGACATGTCGTCGACGAAGCCGCTATGATTCCCAGTTATTGGATCCTCATGCTTCTAACCTCCTATCCGATGTATGGACTATTCACGATCTTTTGCCTTTGAGTATCTCGTACGTTGTTCACCTTTACCTTACTTACCTTAAAATCTCGCATCATATCTTCTATCTCTTTCCTGACCTCCCTTCCACCTAGGTGTAATTGACGTCCATAACTTGAAGCTCTATTATAATACTCGCACCTCTGGTACATACACAATCTAGTCGGAGCTTTGTACTGACTTCTTATGAGGCTGGTACATATTCTAGCTAGCTTCCTCGTAGAGCCATTATAGATTGTGGTTGTTGTGTTATTTCTATTGAACATCTGATATTAAGAGTAATTCTGTCATGTTCTCAAGCAAAACTTTTATAATTTTTCAGGGTCCAATAATCAGACTCCTGATTTACTTGGGTGATGTAATTCTTTAGTTTTCTCTTCCTTCTTATCAGCCTTTACGTAGTCTTAGGCTATCTTCCGATCTGTGGCTCATGGTATCAATTATTACCTTAGCTTTTTATGAGCGTTATAGAATATCCATGATACAATCTTCTAACAATTCAATCATTTTCTATGCCCTAGGCTCAATTCTTTTTTTAAACTTATACGAGATTCTTCTATGGTTGTATGATTGTCAACAACTATGCTTCCTGGATAATGCTCCAAAATCTTGAGTATATCCATAATATACTAACTCTGGATCATTGATCAAATAATTCCTTTTGTTCCATCTCAGCTTCAAAAGTCACAAAGTATGAGATGCGATTAGGCCGTCATTCTTAAGAAGAACGGTAATGAAGGAGCATTGAAGGATTGAGATTTATACCGAAAGGATATGCAACAAAAGTGAATGGGAGCTTGGTAAGCATACCTCAGTAAAGGTAGGTTGAAGCGAAAATTATGATATAGTATAACCCATATAAATGCAGTAAAGTTATGTGATGAGTAACCAGATATATGAAATAAGATATGGCCATATTCGCAAGTTCTACAAAGTATCGAGCAAAGGACTTCAATATACCTATAGAGGCCTAGAGAGACATCCTATTAAGCCTTGTATATACAGATTAAGGCATACAGATTGGCTAAAAGGTATAAGGAAAAAGGAAAGATGAACCACATAAGTGCACCTACAAAGCCAGGGTCATAAAGGCCGCATGACATGAGGTTACAAAAGTTGCAAGATTAGGAAGATTTCGACCACAAGTCATGATATGAACAAAAAGACTAAATGGGGAAATGCCCTAGACTTTGGATTTATTCACAGAGCAATTACTTGAATTTCAAGAAGAGTATTAATGTATTCATAAGAGCTATAAGTTATGAAGATGATAAGAGCATCAGTCAACATTCGAGGTCGAATGTTCCAAAGGGGGGAATGATGTTACACCCTACAATATTGCATCAATATTACACCCTACAGTATTTTACGTTGAATTTGTCTTCGTAAGGTAGTTGACATCAGTCCAAGGAAAAGATTATTTGGGGATTATAAGGATTATAATTGATGAATAAATTCGTGAAGGAAAGAGGGTAAGTAATGTCGCAGAAAATGAATTTTTTTCGAGGTTTGGCATGTTGGGGTAAAATACGGCCCGAATTAAAATATCCGGTATTTATGGACTAGTGCCATATAAGGTATAACATGGCCATGATAGTAAGGTGTATAAGGTATGTGAAAAGTGAGTAATATTTTAAATAATTCGGAGTAATTTTTAAATTATACGGGCAATTGGTTAATCACTATTATCCAGTTAACTAATAAGCGGATAAAAAAATTAATCAATTGTCCCAAGAGGGAACGGGACAGCCCCTCATGTTAGAGTAAAGTGAGTAGTTAATTCATGCTTACATGTGTCTAAGGGATAAGCATTAAAGTCTTTCCAAGACTTTATGACAAGCCTTATCTAAGATAAGGAAATATTTCCTCCGGTCCAAAATAAGTTATTTTTTGGATGTTTTCACACAAATTAAGAAATTTATTTTTTAGCATTAATTAACAATAAAATTGACCATATTAACATTTATTATCTCACATAAATACTTCTAACACGTATTCTAATACTATTTACTCCAAGGACAATGTAGGAAAAAAATAATTAATTTATTCTTCAAATCTGGAAAAATCACTTATTTTGGACCACAAAAAAAAAACCAAAAATTTACTTATTTTGAACCGAAGGGAGTAAGAATCTTATTTTGAAAGACAAAAGCAAAACCTTGTTACATTCCGATGGAAATGAAAAGCAGAATCTTTTCAACGTCAAAAAAAAAAAAACCACAATCCTCAATTTATTTTATTTGGTTTGAAAATCAAGCACTTGCAAACAGATAAAAAAAAAACGTTGGAATATGTCAAAAATCAGATTCCGTCCATTTTGTCTTTGGTTTTAAAACCAAAAACGCTAGAACACCAAATCAATTCTTCCAATTATTTAGCCAACATTTCAATTGGAATTTCAAGAGATTCAAGAGAAATCTCGTTCAGCATATGTCATTGAAGCAGAAGCTTCATCTCATTAGAGTAACCTAGGAACATGTATGTTAAGGTTATCCCTTCTTTATTTTTGCACGATCCATACGATACGAACGAAATGTGTAAATGCACAAATTCCATATATGACTCTATTCATTAAAGTATTAGAAGTGCCTATGTTCTTGAATTTCCATATGTATTATTATTCTATCGTCTGTTCATGGGTCTCAGAAAATACGTAAAATAACGTTATGATACTAATCAAAGGTATAATGGTCTTATGATGTATCGAGAGATTTTTTTATTATATTTCATATGCATTTCATGCATTTACACATGTACATTGACCCATGACTCAGACGGTGTTATATACACGTATATATGTATGTATATATATGTATATGGGATATGGGAAAGGTTATGGCATTATATACGCACCACCACCTGATCAGCTTGTATACGATGATGATTTTGCCCACAGTGGCCTATATAATATGAGGGAACGCTCTCAGAGGCTGATGATATTATGAAACATGTAACTATGCACAAGATGACATTCATATGCATATGCATGACTCTAAAGGTAATTTATGATTTACAAAGCTATTCAGACTTATAGGTTGAGTCATGTACTCTATATGTCTTACATGTCTCTTATGTATTTATTTATGTACCTTACATACTCAGTACATCATTCGTACTGACGTCCATTTTGAATGGGGAGGCTACGCTTCATGCCCGCAGGTCCAGATAGACAGGTCGAGAGTCCTCCAAGTAGGCTATCAGCTCAGCGGAAGATGTTGGTGTGCTCCATTTGCTTCAGAGTTGCATATTTGGTTATTATGATTTAGATGTCTATTATTTGGTATGGCGGGATTCTGTCCCGACCTTTGTGATATTTATGTACTCTTAGAGGCTTATAGACATATGTCTTGTACGTGAAAGATTGTATGGCCTTGTTGGCCGATATCTTGAGTTTATTAATAATCGTGTTGGCCTATTACGGTCGTGTGTCATGTGTATATGATAATGTAATAAGAAAGATACGTTACGTTGGTACTCGGTTGAGTAAGGTACCGGGTGCCCGTCGCGGCCTATTGGTTTGGTTCGTGACAAAAGTGGTATTAGAGCAGTTCTATCCTAGGGAGTCTACAAGCCGTGTCTAGTAGAGTCTTGTTTATTGGTGTGTCGTGCACCACACTTATAAGAAGGAAGCTACAGGGCATTTAAGATTGTCACTCTTTCTTCTTACTCTAGATCGTATGGTAGAGCTCAGTCATAGGAATTCAAATTCCTAAATCCTATTCGTAATAAGATGATACCTATATCTGGAAAGAAGGTTGGAAGGAGAGATTGTTTTGGAAGAGTTGAGTCAGAGGAACACCATTTTTGCATCATGCTTATGATGAATAAATATGAGGTATTCGGCAAATCATGTGTATACTAAGATGTGTAAGTTTCTTGATAAAGATTCCAAAGGCAAGCATGCTTATCCACTCTTACGGTAAAAAGGAACAAGAGAATCGGAAGGTAGATACAAGTTTCAGCAAGTAAAAGAAGCAAGGTGAAGAAGGATACGAGGCGCCCATTTAATGAAGGTTAACAACGTTTATAATTAAGGCAGAGGAACATAAGCTTTTTAAATTATATTCAATACGTAACAGAGGTATATACAACTGGTTGCACCCCTTTCAGATATTCCCTATGGGGGTTAACAAAAGCAATATAAGAAGATATAATGGATGAATTGATTGCGTCAGTTGACATTTCCGAAGGATATTGAAAATGTGCTAATAGATCTCTTTATGAGACCCCTAGATGGTGCACTCTAAAAAAATGTAGCCATATATAAGTACTACAAAGACATACACTATAAGCCTTGAAGGGAAACATATTACCTTAGTGTGGCTCGTATTCCTAGTAAAGCAAGAACGTTAAGTAACTTGAAGAGCCAACGGATAGAGCAAAGGAAGCTAAAGGCAAAATAATGTCTTGTTCGAGTTTTCAGAATATAGTTGTAAGGCCCCGAGAAAATGAGTGCTCAAATCCTAGCAACTCGTAGAGTCAAGTTCACCTATGTGTTGGTACTATGTAAATTTTTTTACTGGTTTTGCACTTAAGAATCTAGATTCAAAGTTTTCCAGAAAAGTATCATTTTTGCGGTCCATTATGCGACCGCATAATAAGTATGCGGACCGCATTCCTGCCGCATAGTTAATCAGAGAGTTATTCTAAGTTGATGTTATAAATGCGGTCCATTATGCGACCGCATAATCAGTATGCGGACCACATTTCCACCGCATACCCAGGCAAAGATATTCAGTGTTTGAGGTCAGTTCTGCGGTCCAATATGCGGACCGCATTCCAATTCGGTGATCGCATAGTGCGACCGCAAATCTTGCTCGGGCTTCTATTTTCTAAACTTTAAAACTCGACCCCCTTTCTAATATAACATCCCAACCCCCCATTTTTATATATTTTCTGAACAAAATAAGAGAGAGGAAGGAGAGGTTCTTGAGAGATAAAGTGGTCTTCATCAAATTGATTCTTCAAAAACTAGCCGGACCGGGGAAAATCCTAATTGATTGCCTTCGTTCCCACTCTTACAGGTAAAATCCCTAACCCTTTTTCCTTGATTTCCAGATTTTAAGCTAAGGGAGGGAGTCTCATGCTTTGATTCTTGAAATAATGGGTGAAAACTCACATGCATGTCTTTCAAAATCTAAAATTTAGTAAGGGAAAATGGGTAGAAGTAAGGGGCTGTGCTCGATAACCTAAATAAGCTCGAATAGTAATTGTGAATTTCAAATTCTAAGGTGCATGTGTTAATTTATAAACTAGATTGACGTGGCTAGATTGCTTGGTTTCTGATAATAGGAGTTTAAAAAGGGAATTCGACTCCAGGTATGTACGGCGAAAACCCCCTTTTATTAGAAATCGAGCTCCGTTGGTGCTTACGAACGTGTGGTAAGAGTTGAATTGGCTAGTGTATTGATTGTTATTGCGAAATTAATTGATTTGCATATATCTATACATATTCGTGAATAATGTGCCTCAATGTGAATAACGTGCCAATCTTGATAATTAGAGAATGATGAAAAGTATAATTATGTGTTGAAATACTTGGACTATAAGCCAACAATGAAATAGAGAATTATTCATGCTAGCTACGTGCTCTCTTACCTATGATTTCAACTTGAATTATCTTTGATATACGTGTCTATGATCACAACTTGTAAAATGAATATTGAAAAGGGAAAATGATGTGATGATGGTGGCCATGAGTGCCCAGGAATTATTATGGTATGTGGGGAATAAAGATTCGGAGGTGTTGACTAATGAGAATGGAGTAATGGCTAGGCAAGACGACCTAGCCGATCGGGTCGTGATCGGACACCATGCCACACGCATGGTGGAAATGTGCTGATATTGAATTCCGTATAAGGGAAACGAAATATTGATTGAAAGTAATGCCTACAATGAGGTGACCTAGCCGGTCGGGTCGTGACCGGACTCCGCTCGAGATAGCGGTGGTGATGAGAACAGTGGTGAACATGTGACAGAATTGCCCAAATCTGTGTTGTAGAAACTGTATGCAGAATTATATGAATTGCTTCTTTGATTTTTTCCGTATTAATTGGTTATATCTATTTGATAGTTCTTTCTAGGAAAATGGTGTTCAGTTATACATACTAGTACAATTCAAATGTACTGACGTCCCTTTTGCCGGGGGCGCTACATTCGTGTTATGATTGTAGGTGGCTCCATAGCGGACAGTGTCAACTGTGTGTAGCGGAGCGTTCATCCACTCGAATTCTCATTGAGCCGCTTATTCTTCCATGGGTCTGCATGGCGTATCTTTTGTTATTACAGCTTTTCACTTTTGAGGTATAGCCGGGGCCATGTTGCCGGCATAGTCATGCTTATCTGTTGTATCCTTAGAGGCTCCAAAGACACTAGTGTGGGTTATGTACGGGTTTTGGGGAGTCCCCTATATGTATATGTTGTAATCCTAAACTTGTGATCTACTTAAGCCGTAACTTTAATAGAATCCATGAAGCTAGCTTATGAACGGTAAATTTTTATGATATGAAATAAACCAGTACTGTGGTATACACCGTGTATTATTGTTCAAATTAATCAAAGGCATGAGTTCCGCATTCATTTTGAGTTGGGGTAGAAAGTGTTCAGTAAGGCTTGCTCAGTCGAGTTCACTTGATTGAGCGCCGGTCGCGCCTCCCGAGGTTGGGGCGTGACAATAGTGATAGACAAAAATGTTAGCAAGAAAATAAGAAGGGAGTTAATAAAGCATTATGAGTAAGATGTGATACATGAATGACAATGGTAGATCAAAAGAAAAAAAATGACAATATTACATAGTTTATAGTCAAGTGAAGGAAAATACAAGAGGTGACAAGCCTCGAAGCAACAAAAGAGTATAGGCCATAAAGTCATATCATCACTTTGAGAAATAAGTTTGTGACTCTAACGCGATTACCAAAAGGAAAAGTTAAATCCTAGAGTAATAGAATAAGTATGAATTGGTGAGCAAAATAAATTAAACATGAAGTAGGGACTGAGTGATTGATAACAGTCGGCATCATGAGAGTTTCAAATTTCGTTCTGGAGATAATAGAATGGACAACAAAAGAATATTCATGAGAAATTCAGAGAATGGTCATTCAGGAAGACGTTTCCCTAGAACAAGAAATGTTAGAAAAGTTAAGCTTAAGGGACTGTATGTACCAGTTACATTAAGTGTCACCCTCGCGAATAAGGGAATTGGTCATCCTTGGTACAGAAGGATTGCCGCACGCGAGTAAGGATCATTGATATTGAGAAATGACGCCAAAGATGAAAAGGTAAAACATCTATAAGTAGATTAGTACACCCCTAAAGAGGGGAATATGGAGTGATATGGCATTAAGCCATAATTAAGTGGTTCTAGTAACTATGGAATGGTAAAGGAAGAATGTGATAAATGAAAGAGGAATGAGATGAAACTTATCCAAATCTTACAGATACGCTATAATTCAAGAATATTGTGCAAGCAAGATAGCAAGGAGGGGAAGTAAAGGTTCCTGCTCGAGCTGTTATTAATAAATAAGGAACTAAGCGCGAGACGTAAGTTAAGACAAAGGAAATAACCCAAGAAAGATTACAAGGAATATTGATATGAGAATGGGCCAACGAGTAGCTAGTAATTGGTCACGAAGATCCCAGTTATGGCCAAACATGAGGTTACGGACGAGTCATCAGATCGTATGAGATAAACATAGTAAAACCCAACATTTAAAGTTTAGCCTCAAAGAATATCATTATAATACTTGAGATATATTCAAACAAGAATAGGGATAGCTAAAGATACCGTATGAGTATTACGGGGATAAAAGAATGTGCCACTGGGAAGGCAGTCAAAATATCTGTTCAGAAGCAACCATACAAGCCCAAGGGCATGGAAGTAAGCAACTACGGATGATTATTGGCAAGTAAGGACATCAAAAATGTCTGTAATAAGCTCACAGCTTTACAAGAGTCAAGGGTTCTCCCTAAGTGCTACAACGAAAGATTAGCTAAGGAGAAAAGAAAGCAGGCTTCAACCTAAGCACAACGACCTAAAGATGAAATGGTTGTATAACAAAAATCTCGTGTAAGTATTCCAAAGGAAAGTGACACCTATCATGGCAAATATTCGAGACCATATGAGTTGTATGAGAACTCTGGCAAGTGTGGACATTAAGATAAGCTAAGTATGAACACAACAAGGGGCAAAAAGACTAGGGAAAATAATTGCACATGTTTAAAGAAAGCTGAGATGGAACGAAAAGAATTATTCGATCAATGATCCACAATTAGTACGTTATGGATACACTCAAGAATTTGAATCATTATCCAAGTAGCATATTTGTTGATAATCATAAAGCCAGAAGACTCTGATATAAGTTTTAAAAAAAAGAATTGAGCCCAGTACATAGACAAAGGATTGAATTATTATAAGATTGTATCATTGATATTCCATAACGCCCATGAAAAACTAAGGTAATAACTGATACCATGAGCCATAGATCGGAAGATAGCTTAAGCCTATGTAAAGGCTAATCAGAAGGAAGAGGAAACAAACAAATTACATCACTTAAGTAAATCAGAAGTCTGATTATTGGACCTAGAAAAATCATAGAAGTTGTGCTGGAGAACATGATAGAATCACTCTTAATATCAGATGTTCAAGAGAAATAACACAACAACCATAATCTATAATGGCTCTACAAGGAAGCCAGTAAGAAGAAGTACCATCCTCATAAGAAGTCAATACGAAGCTCCCAACAGATTATGTATGTACCGGAGGTGCGAGTATTATAATAGAGCTTCAAGTTATGGATGTGAATTGCACCTAGGTGGAAGGGAGGTTATGAAATAGATAAAAGATAGGATACGAGATTTTAAAGTAATAAAGGTAAAGGTGAACAATGTACAAGATACTCAAAGGTAGAAGATCGTGAATAGTCCATGCTTTGGACAAAAGGCTAGAATAACTATAATTCAACATCCAGGAATGATAGCAGCAACGTCAGTAGCATACCTTCCAGCCTATGGTCTAGGTATCGAAAAGACTGACTATGAGAGTAAAGAAGAGCTAGAGACGACATGATGTCTCACTTGATATCCCAGAATGACATAAGGAAATCTATGATGCAAGCAAAGTTGAAAGGTTACAAGTAATATAAATAGAGTCGTGTAGGTCCCAAGGCATTGTATGGTATAGCGACAAGGTTCTAGAAGGCAAGAGTAAGAATGAGAAAAGGCGAGTAAAAAAAAGGGTAACAGAAATGGATAAGTCCTCAGGATTAAGCCCATGAAAACAAGAAAAGCAGATGGTTTCTCTAAATTATACAAAGCCCACTATAGCCTGAAAAACTCAAAAGAGTCTAAGACTAATAGTATTTAGAATGCCACCCTGGTAATAGAATGAGGGTGTAATTGTGATAGATAAAAGAGGACGTTTGAGCCTTCAATTGAGTAATGATTCAACGAAGAAAAGAAATGGATCTTATGAAATTGGACAAGATTAAAATACCCACATAAGGTGAATCGCCTTGGGATGTTTTAAGGTATGGTTATGGAAGCAGGGTATCTCCCCAAGTGGATAAATCTAAGCATTTTAGATGTTCCCCGATAAAACGTGAATCCTAGCAGCAATATTACATAAAAGGTTAAATTATCAGTGTCTAAAATATGATTCAAACAACGTTATATACGCATATACGGGTATGTATTCAAATGGCGTTATATACGCATATATATGTATGTATTCAAACGGCATTATCTACATGTATATATGTATGTATATATATGTATATGGGATATGGAAAAGGTTATGGTGTTATATACGCACCTCCACTTGATCAGCTAGTATACGATGATGATTTTGCCCACAGTGGCCTATATGATATGATGGGATGCCCTCAGAGGCTGATGATATTATGAAACATGTACCTATACACGACATGACATTCATATTCATATGCATGATGCTAAATGTAATTTATGATTTACAAAGTTATTCAGACTTACAGGTTAAGTCATGTAGTCTATATGTCTTCCATGTCTCTTTGACGACCCGACCCATCGTCTCATGAGTAAACCCTCCATTTTATGCTTCTTCACGTTTTATTATCAGTATTTGGTATGTTATAGTTGATTCAGATTGGTTTTGGTAGAAATGAGGCACTTAGCCTCTTTAAGGAAGGCTTGGTTTGGAAAAGTCAACCAGATATTGACTTATAAGTTAGAGGGATTGGATGGGATTTCCGGTGATTTGGTTAGCTTCGGGAGATTATTTATGACTTAGGAGTGTGATTGGAATCGATTTCGGAGGTCCGGTGTAGAATTAAGCTTGAATTGGTGAAGTTAGTATTTTGACGAATTCCGGTTGGTAGGTGAGATTTTGATCCGGGGTTCGGAATGGAATTTCGAGAGTTGCACTAGCTTCGTTAGGTGATTTTGGATATGTGTGCAAAATTTCAGATGATTCGGAGGTGATTTGGTTGGGTTTTTGATCGAATGTGAGTTTCGGAAGAATTTGAAGAAACTTAGGCTTGAATCCGTGGTGAATTGATGATTTTGGTGTTTTTGGACGTGTTTTGATGATTGGAACAAGTTTGGATAAGGTATTAAGACATATCTATGTTTTTGGTTGAGGTCCCCAGGGCCTCGGGGTGGATTCGGATGGCCAACGGGGTGAATTTTGGACTTGTGTGATTGCTGATGGTTCTGATATCTGGTATTTCTGCATCTGCGAAAAAGGGACTGCAAAAGCGGTTCTGCAGATTCGGTAGGGAGGTCGCAGGTACGGTTCGAGGCCTCTAGGTAGTTTCCGCAGAAGCGGATGTTGGTCCGCATATGCGGTCACCGCAGAAGCGGAATTGGACCGCAGAAGCGGTCATGGGCAAGTTAGTGAAAACCGTAGAAGCGGTGGTCGCGGAAGCGGGTTGGACGCCGCAGAAGCGAAAGTCACTGTTGGTAGAAGGGTTTTATGTTATATTTCATCCACGAGGGTTATGTATTTTCCACCATTTTTTTAGCGAGCTTTGAGAGCTTTGAGTCGATTTTGAAGAGGGATTCAAGGAGGAATGAGTAGATGTAAGTACCTTGGCTTAAATACACAAGATTATATTATATTTAACATGAAAATTGGTTGAAATTCATTAAAAGGGGGGTAAAGCTAGGGCTTGAGTTTTTTGATATTTCAAATTGGGATTTGATAGGACATTTGAGCTCGAATTTGGGAGTTCTTTGTATGTATGGACTCGTGGCGAGACAAGGAATCCGGTAATGTGAGTTTTGTAATTTTCTGAGAAGAGGTCTCGGGGCTCGGGTTTAGCTAGTTTCGAGATTTTGCTATATTTTGATTGTTTTCGATTGGGTATTGTTGCCTTGGCATATTGTGATGTATTCGCTCTGAATTTGGTTATATAGGACGCGCGTGGAGGCCGGTTTGAGGGGCAAAGGCGCCGTGAGCTAGAGATCTCATCGGTTCGAGGTGAGTAATGATTGTAAATGTTATCCTGAGGGTTTGAAACCCCGGATTTGCACCCATAGTGCTATATTAAGGTGACTTGCACGTCCGATAGGGAGCGTGGGGTAGAGCACCGTTGGGGATTGTGACCTGGTCCATCCCAGTTGTTGATTTTACCACGTATTTCACTGTGACTTGTTGTTTTTCATTATGAATTGGGCTTATTGCTGTATTTGGGGCTTATTGCCAACTATTTGAACTCCTTGTGAGCTATCATCACCATTTTCCTCAATATTTGAAATATTATTTGAACTCAGCTATATTTTTACTCAACCTTGAGTTTTAACTGATATTTGAACTATTGTTTGAGCTGAGCATTTTCGTTTTCATTGATGCCCGAGGGGCTTATGATTATTTTGGATTGATTGAGGCCCAGGGATATGATTGAGGATCTGATGAGTGATGCAAGGAGGCTTTCAGGCCTCGAGTGATTGGTGAGGAGGCTTTCAGGCCTCGAGTGATTCGTGAGGAGGCTTCCAGGCCTCGAGTGATTGGCGAGGAGGCTTTCAGGCCTCGTGTGATTAGTGAGGAGGCTTTCAGGCCTCGAGTGTTATGTGAAGAGGCTTTCAGGCCTCGAGTGTAATATGAGTAGGCTTTCGGGCCTCATATTGATATGTTCAGGCTTTCAGGCCTTATTGATAGCGCTTGGGCTGAAGGTGCCCCTCCAGAGTCTGCACACCCACAGTGAGCGCGGGTACCCATGTGATTGAGAGTGTGCCCGAGGGGCTAATGATGTACTATGTGACTGATATTGAGACCGAGGGGCTGATACTGTTTTGAGCGCTGTGATACTAAGTCCGATGGGCTAATACTATTCTAAGCGATTGATATTGAGCCCCAGGGGCTGGTACTATTTTGAGCTGTGCCCGAGGGGCGAACTTTTATGCGTTCATCTTGAATATTTTTTTTGAAACAATTTTCGTAATTATTGAAAAGACCATTTTCAAAAGAGATTTGAACTGAGCCAAAACATTTCTAAAGAGTTCTCTGATTTCATTATTTTCTCGGAAATTGTACCCGGCTTCTGTATAGACTGTTGGCTGCTTTACGTGATTTCTTGCTGCTCAGTCATTATTTATTGTAGCTGAACAGAGTGCCCGCCAGCATTCGCGGCACCGGGTTATTTCCTTTGGTTCTAAAATTCATTTTGTATATTGTTGGCCATGTAGTGGTATTTAGACTTCTCTAGATGCTCGTGACTTGTGACACCCCGGTCGGGCTGTGTTGGGTTGTAAATATGGTTAACAAATATCATTTAGGCGTATTTTGCTATTCCTTATGTTTAATTATTTTGAAAGAGGTTAACTGGATTAGTTGGCTGGCCTTGTCTTCACTAGAGGCGCCATCACGTCCAGTGCGGGTTTCGGGTCGTGACAAGTTGGTATTAGAGCCTAGGTTACTATGTCTCACGAGTCATGAGCAGGTTTAGTAGAGTCTCGTGAATCTGTATGAAGATGTCTGTATTTATCCTCGAGAGGCTACAGAACCTTTAGGAAAAAATTCACTTTCTTGGATTTTTATCGTGCGTACTTAATTCAGCTTGAGATGTAACACTTGAAATTCCTTCCACATGTATGTGTGCGCACTTGGGCGCTCAGTATTATATGTGCCTTGATTGTTTGTGATTTCCCCCGATCGAGGGGCGAGGTGTGATCTCCGTGAGGTTGATGTTGGGCCACTCTGGAGGACTTGAGGCCGGATCTTTGCCTATGGCTTGAGCACCGAGGTGCTGATTGTGTGAGTAAGTGTTTTCAACTTATATGTTCGGTATTGTCCCTATTAGCCGGAATGGCAGTTTGGTATTTATGTGATGAGTATGTTAGTACTGCGAGATGTATTTATATGACTTGGTAGTGATGAAGAAGTCTGCAGGATAACGGATGAACAGTTAAGTGATTCAATTCCTATTGTGATTTGATGTGTAGCTCGAATTATGGGCGCGTGAAGAATATTTTCGTATCTCCTAGTTGGGAAATGAAATGCATTACATGTGGCGGTATGAGTTCAGACTCAGGAAGACTAATGACTGTGTAATGTATATTTTGGTGGAAGGTTTGCTGAAGCACTAAATTGAGGTGAAGCAGGTGGGTTATCTCCTGCGGAGTATTCGTAAGTGGTATGATCCTTATGTGTATGTTAGAAGATCTCATGTGTAATTGAAGGGTACGTGTTGAAATTTGATAATTCGAGTTTCTTAAGAGAGTGGACTCAACTGATGTAGAGATGGATGCGAGAAGTGTAGAGGATTACAGTACTAGATGATCTCTGTTTTCACAAACTTGTAAATGATTTGAGTTTAATCTCACTATGGTATTGTGGCATCATTAGAGTAAAAGTGTTATAAGTTATTGAGTGTGTCCTGATATATGGCTTAGAGCCAAGTTGGGGAAGTTGTTGTTGATTAGTTGGTCGCACGGTCATGTGCTATGTTGGTTCCATTTCAAGGTATGCTGGCGGATTAGTCCTGGTTGCAGAAATGGAGCCGAGGGTGTCACGAGTGAAGCAAAATTTTAACAAAGGTTATAGGGTGCTTCGTATATGTGAGAAAATAATATGATGTCTTGAGCTGTTGTTGATAAATAATGCTCAGCGTATAGAGAATGAAGATGTTTGTTTGTATTGGAAATGAGATCATATCCTGCAGTGTCAGAGTGCTAATAAGGCACGAGTGGTTCTATTCGTTAAGTCAGGTAATTTGCAGTTTGAATAAGAGTGAATGACTCTGGAGAATGGTTTTATTGTGTTCAAGATTCTACATGTAACAATCAGGTGCCTCAAGGTTGTGTATGTGGTCAACGACTATGTTTTCATCGGAAAAGTCAAGACTTGTGGTATTTTATGTTAATTATGGGATCCTATGTATCGGCATCTGGAAAGTAATGGCAGCGAATTCGGGTTCGCAGGAAGCTCTTCAAAGTGAAGTATTCTAGAAGGTGGTATTTCTGTGAACAATTGAGAAAGTATTTGGTGGCATGTGGGTCTAAGACAGTGTGGTCTTATGTTCGAGTCTCATGTGGTAGACCTGGATTGAGGCATTGTGATTCTACAGCGAGGGAGAAATATCAAGTTGATGATGAATCAGAAAGGAAATTTGATAGATGGAATTGGGAGAAAGTTCTTGTTGAGTTTTACCATGGTTTGGGGATAGATATATTTTATATGGGTATGCGAAGCATGGAATGTGTAATGATTCTTCTTCTAGATGGGATTGACGGAAGGTCTTGGCTGGATGAGTTGCAGTTCAGTTCTGAAAAGAATTTTTTATAAAATTCTTAGGCAACGGGTAACCTCAGGTAATCAAGGAAATGGTACTTCTGATTAGAAGTGATTAGACGAGAGTATATGTCTCGAAAGAAAGGTAATGTTATTAAACTGAGGATACTTTGATAGTATTGCGGTGTTTTCTTGCTAGATCGATTGCTGATATCTGAGTGTGTTTGATGGAGAATTTTAGAATGTCTTTAGAAGAATGATTGGGTACTCGAGGTGTAATATGTATTCATATTGTGGAATTTGGGATCAGGTACAGTGATTCGTGTGCTATATGGAGTTGGAAACTGGGAGTTCTCATGTTTAGTCTATATAGTGGTTGTGGATAGTGTGTATTGGTACCGTTAGTGACTATTTGAATTTGGAGGCCCGAGTGGATCTTTCCTTGCTTGTTATATTAGATTTTGGATATGATATAGGGGTGTAGACTGGTTGCCTCAGTGTTGGGTTATTCTAGACTATTGTGCTATGGGCTATGTTGGATAATGCCATGGGTTGCTTGGCGAGGTGCATCGGATTATGTTCTAGCAGAGTGGTTTGTATTCCAAAGACTAGCGGACGGCTAGGAAGGATTGCTTTTCCTTAATTGGGCCTTTGTGGCGGATGTCAGTGTAGAGGTTCCTACCATTGATTCAGTTCCGATATTGAGTTACTTTTCGGATGCGTTCCTTATGGCCGGGCAGGTCGCTGGGCTAGACTATGGATTCTGGTATTTATTTGGTGCTGGGAACCGTATCGCACGACTCTGGCAGGAGTTATGGTAATGGAAGGAGCAGCTTCAGGCTTCTTGGTATTGAGTTTGTTGGCAGGCCGATGTGGCTACGTATTTAGCTTGAGTTAGCTTTGTTGGCCCCGAGTTGTACTGTTGAGGTATAGGTTGATTCGATTGTTATTGAACTTGTGAGTGATCCAAGGAGATCTGTGAGTTGCTTTTCTGTGATGTGAGACGTTATGATTTGTTGGATATGGGCACATGTGGTGCAGTTCTATTGAGTATTCATAGAGAAAGTCGAGCGGGAAGACTAATTGAGTGTTACTCGGTAAATGGAGTATTGATTAGGATCTATCAGTTTGCGTGTCGCGTGTTATTTATTTCACCATGGGTGTAGTGGATTGCTTGGTTTCAGACATCAATCTGTGCAGGCTGTCTATTTTGAGCATGGTGACTTGAAGTGCTTCATGTGTAACAGTATTTGGATAGGATCGCGCGTTGTGGCGAGGCCATGTGGAGTTATGACCTTTTGAGGTAGATTTAGGTATTCTGTTTCTATGATATAGGATGGGGTCTCAGTCTTGTGTTATAATGGTATTGATGAACTTGAGGTACAAATCTTTCGTTTGAGTCACTTGTCATGATTTGAGTATGTTCTGACTGTTTCTTATTAGTGCACGTATTATGCAATTTGCGGCTTAGGCCTGTATTGAGGTATCATATCACCAGAGAGGTGTGTTGGATTTGAGGTGAGCGTTGGGGTCACTAATAAATACGAATAGATTTGATTTCAGCTTGATGGGAGGATAATATCAAGTTTCAACTCAAAAATCTATTGTGGTATTAGTCAAAAGCGAAGTGGCTTCATGAATGGTTGATCTGAGAAATGGTTACAGTTTGCTACGTATTTCATTTATCGTTGGTAGTATATGAAGGTGTTGGAATGAGACTTTAGCTAATAAGAGGTTTCTATCGGTATTTGGTTGTTGTGGTTAACTACGGTGAATAGAAGTTATCGTTTCGAGTGCTTGGATTATGTGGTATATCATATGATTTCACTTGAGGTTGCAAGTATGGGTTATTACAGCTGGTTCAAGACTATTCAAAGTGTAGGTGTGAGGTTTTGATCGTATTGATGGTTTCAAAAGTGAAAAGGTAGTCCTATGATTTATGGGCTAGACTGGATTGGGTAATTTCAGCTATGTTGTGTTGTCGGACCTATATGAGATAGGGTGACGTGCGATCATCCCGGGTATATGCATGGTAAAGTTATTCAGCTGTTGGTTGGCTTCTAGGGCAACTCTAGGTAAGCTCGAGGACGATCGTTGGTTTAAGTTGGGGAGGATGTGACGACCCGACCCGTCGTCTCACGAGTCACCCCTCCGTTTCCCCCATTTTATGCTTCTTCGCATTTGATTATCAGTATTTGGTGTGTTATAGTTGATTCAGATTGGTTTTGGTAGAAATGAGGCACTTAGTATCTTTAAGAAAGGCTTGGTTTGGAAAAGTCAACCGGATATTGACTTATGAGTTAGAGGGCTCAGATGGGATTTTCGGTGATTTGGTTAGCTTCAGGAGGTAATTTGTGACTTAGGAGTGTGATCGGAATTAATTTCGGAGGTCCGATGTAGAATTAGGCTTGTATTGGCGAAGTTAGTATTTTGGCGAATTCCGGTTGGTAGGTGAGATTTTGACCCAGGGTTCGGAATGGAATTCCGAGAGATGCAGTAGCTTCGTTAGGTGATTTTGGATATGTGTGCAAAATTTCAGATGATTCGGAGGTGATTTGGTTGGATTTTTGATCGAATGTGAGTTTCGGAAGAATTTGAAGAAACTTAGGCTTGAATCCGTGGTGAATCGATAATTTTGGTATTGTTGGACGTGTTTTGATGAGTGGAACAAGTTTGGATAATGTATTAAGACATATCTGTGTTTTTGGTTGAGGTCCCGGTGGCCTCGGGGTAGTTTTGGATGGCCAACGGGGTGAATTTTGGACTTGTGTGATTGCTGATGGTTCTGATATCTGGTATTTTCGCATTTGCGGAAAAGAGACTGCAAAAGCGGCTCCGCAGATGCAGTAGGGAGGTCGCAGGTGCGGTTTGAGGCCTCGAGGCAGTTTCCTCAGAAGCGGATGTTGGTCCACAAATGTGGTCACCGCAGAAGCAGAATTGGACCGCAGAGGAGGTCCTGGGCAAGTTAGTGTAAATCGCAGAAGCGGATAGAAAACCGGAAAAGCAGTAGTCGCATAAGCGGGTTGGACGCCACAGAAGTGAAAGTCGCTGTTGGCAGAAGGGTTTTATGTTATATTTCATCCGCGAGGGTTATGTATTTTTCACTATTTTTTGAGCGAGCTTTGAGAGCATTGAGGCGATTTTGAAGAGGGATTCAAGGAGGAATGAGTAGAGGTAAGTTCCTTGGCTTAAATACATGAGATTATGTTAGATTTAACATGGAAATTGGTTGAAATTCATTAAAAAAGGGGTAAAGCTAGGGCTTGAGTTTTTAATATTTCAAATTGGGATTTGATAGGGAATTTGAGCTCGGATTTGGGAGTTCTTGGTATGTATGGACTCGTGGCAAGACGAGGAATCCGGTAATGTAAGTTTTGTAATTTTCCGAGAAGCGGGCCCGGGACTCGAGTTTTGCCAGTTTCGAGATTTTGTTCTATTTTGATTGTTTTCGGTTCGGTATTGTTCCCTTAGCATATTGTGATGTATTCGCTCTGAATATGGTTAGATACGACGCGCGTGGAGGCCGGTTTGAGGGGCAAAGGCGTTGCGAGCTAGAGATTTCACCGGTTCGAGGTGAGTAATGATTGTAAATGATATCCTGAGGGTTTGAAACCCCGGATTTGCACCCATAGTGCTATATTGAGGTGACTTGCACGCCCGATAGGCAACGTGGGATAGAGCACCATTGGGGATTGTGACCTGGTCCATCCTGATTGTTGATTTTACCGCGTATTTCACTATGACTTGTTGTTTTTCATTATGAATTGGGCTTATTGCCATATTTGGGGCTTATTGCCGACTGTTTGAACTCCTTGTGAGCTATCATCTCCGTTTTCCTCACTATTTGAAATATTATTTGAACTCAATCCATTTGAATTACACTGTTTCATGAACTCAGATATATTTTTACTCAACCTTGAGTTTTAACTGATATTTCAACTATTGTTTAAGCTGAGCATTTTTGTTTTCATTTATGTCCGAGGGGCTTATGATTATTTTGGACTAATTGAGGCCGAGGGACATGATTGAGGATCTGATGAGTGATGTTAGGAGGCTTTCAAGCCTCGAGTGATTGGTGAGGAGGTTTTCAGGGCTCGAGTGATTGGTGAGGAGGCTTTCAGGCCTCGAGTGATTGGTGAGGAGGCTTTCAGGCCTCGAGTGATTGGTGAGGAGGCTTTCAGGCCTCGAGTGATTGGTGAGGAGGCTTTCAAGCCTCAAGTGATTGGTGAGGAGGCTTCCAAGCCTCGAGTGATTGGCGAGGAGGCTTTCAGGCCTCGAGTGATTGGTGAGGACACTTTCAGGCCTCGAGTGTTATGTGAGAAAGCTTTCAGGCCTCAAGTATATTATGAGCAGGCTTTCAGGCCTTATTGATAGTGCCTGGGCTGAAGGAGCCCCTCCGGAGTCTGCACACCCACAGTAAGTGCGGGTACCCATGTGATTGAGAGTGAGCCCGAGGGGCTGATGTTGTACTGTGTGACTGATACTGAGCCCGAGGGCTGATACTGTTCTGAGTGCTGTGATACTGAGCCCGAGGGGCTGATACTGTTCTGAGTGGTAGATATTGAGCCCTAGGGGCTGGTACTGTTTTGAGCTGTGCCCGAGGGGCGAACTTTTATGTGTGCATCTTGCATTTTTTTTTGAAACAGTTTTCTTAATTATTGAAAAGACCATTTTCAAAAGAGATTTAAACTGAGCCGAAACATTTCTAAAGAGTTCTCTGATTTCATTGTTTTCTCGGAAATTATACCCGGCTTCTGTATAGCCTGTTGGTTGCGTTATGCGATTTCTTGCTGCTCAGTTATTATTTACTTTTATTGCTCACCGAGTTGGAGTACTCACTTTACACCCTGTACCTCACGTACAGATACAGGTATTATTCACCCGGTAGTGGGTTTGATAGCGGGTTGAAGGTATTCTTATTGTATCTGAGCAGAGTGACCGCCAGCGTTCGCGGCACGAGGTTACTTCCTTTGGTTCTAAACGTCATTCTGTATCTTGTTGGCCCTGTAGTGGTATTTAGACTTCTCTAGATGCTCGTGACTTGTCACACCCCGGTCGGGCTATGTTGGGTTGTAAATATGGTTAACAAATGTCATTTAGGCGTATTTTGCTATTCCTTATGTTTAATTATTTTGAAAGATGTTAATTGGATTAGTTGGCTGGCCTTGTCTTCACGAGAGGCGCCATCACGACCAGTGCGAGTTTCGGATCGTGAAAGTCTCTTATGTATTTATTTATGTACCTTACATACTCAGTACATCATTCGTACTAACGTGCTTATTGCCTGGGGACACTGCGTTTCATGCCCACAGGTTCAGATAGACAGGTCGAGAGCTCTCCAAGTAGGCTATAGGCTCAGCGGAAGATGTTGGTGCGCTCCATTTGCTTCGGAGTTGCATATTTGGTTAGTATGACTTAGACGTCTATTGTTTGGTATGGCGGGACTCTGTCCTGACCTTTGTGACATTTATGTACTCTTAGAGGCTTGTAGACATATGTCTTATACCTGAATGATTGTATGGCTTTGTCGGCCGATGTCTTGAGTTTATAAATAATCGGGTTGGCCTATTAGGGCCGTATGTCTTGTGCATATGATAATGTAATAAGAAAGATACGTTACGTTGGTACTTGGTTGAGTAAGGTAACGGGTGCCCGTTGCGGCCCATCGATTTGGGCCATGACAAAAGAATTTTGTCACGATCGAGACTAATGGGCCGTGAAGGGCACCCGGTACCTTACTCAACCGAGTACCAACGTAACATATCTTTCTTATTACATCATCATATACACATGACATATGGGCCTAATAGGCCAACATGATATTTTATAAGCACGAAACATAGGCCGACAAGGCCGTACAATCTTTCACGTACAAGACATATGTCTACAAGCCTCTAAGAGTACATAAATATCATAAAGGTCGGGACAGAGTCCCGCCATACCAAACAATAGACGTCTAAATCATACTAACCAAATATGAAACTCTGAAGCAAATGAAGCGTACCAACATCTTCCGCTGAGCTGATAGCCTACATGGAGGGCTCTCGACCTGTATATCTAGACCTGCGGGCATGAAACGCAGCATCCCCAGGCAAAAGGGACGTCAGTACGAATGATGTACTGAGTATGTAAGATACATAAATAAATACATAAGAGTCCCACCATACCAAACAATGCACGTCTAAATCATAAATGCCATTAAGGTCGAGACAGAGTCCCGCCATAACAAACAATATACGTCTAAATCATACTAACCAAACAAGCAATTCCTAATTGAATGGAGTGCACCAACATCTTCCGCTGAGCTGATAGCCTACTTAAAGGACTCTAGACTCGTCTATCTGGACTTGCGGGCATGAAACGCAGTGTCCCCTGGCAAAAGGGATGTCGGTACGAATAATGTACCGAATATGTAAGGCACATAAATAAATACATAGGAGACATGGAAGACATATAGAGTACATGACTCAACCTGTAAGTCTGAATAACTTTGTAAATCATAAATTACTTTCAGCGTCATGCATATGCGTATGAATGTCATGTCGTTCATAGGTATATGTTTTATAACATCATCAGCCTCTGAGGGCATCCCATCATATCATATCGCCCACTATGGGCAAAGTCATAATCGTATACCGGCTGATCAGGTGGTGGTGCGTATATAACGCCATAACCTTTTTCATATCCCATATATATATATATATATATATATATATATATATATATATATATATATATATATATATAATGCCATTTGNATATATATATACGTATATAACGCCATTTGAATACATACATATATATGCGTATATAACGCCATTTGAAGACATACTCATATATGCATATATAACGCCGTTTGAATCATATTTCAGCCACTGTGGGCAACATCATCATCATATACCAGCTGATCAGGTGGTGGTGCATATATAATGCCGTAACCTTTTTTCATATCCTATATGCATATATATACATACATATATACGCGTATATAATGCCGTCTGAGTCATGGGTCAATGTACATGTATTAATGCGTGGAATGCATATGAAATACAATAACAAATCTCTCGGTACGTCATAAGACCCTTATACCTCTGATTAATATCATAAAATCATTTTACGTATTTTCTGAGATCCATGAACAAACGATGGAACAATAAGACATATGGAAATTCAAGAACATAGGCACTTCTAATAATTCTATGAATAGAGTCATATATAAAATTTGTGCATTTGCACGTTTCGTTCGTACCGTATGAATAATGCCAAAAGAAAGAAGGGATAGACTTAACATACATGTTCCTTGAATTATTTGACACTTGAACGAAATTACTTGCTTCTGCCTCAACGTCTTTGGTTTTAAACCAAAGACAATTTGTTGTTTTTGAATATTTTACAAAGGAGTGAAACCAAATCTCATGGAAAAAGGGCCCAACATTTGGAATTGAATTTTAAGAGCAATTCTTCAATAGTGGGAATGAGTTGGAAAGATATCACGTTTGGAATTAAATTGTTAGAAAGCAAGAACAATGTTCTGTTCTTGGTTGGATGTTCTTAAGACTTAAATTTTAATTTAAAAATACGAATGGAAGCTAAAGACTTATTGTCTTTTTGGATTAGATTTTTATAAGTCTTGTTAAGACTTATCTTGGTCAAGACTTATCTAACTCACTTTAAGACACCTAAGATAATAGACTTAAAGAGTCATCCCTCTCAATTAGTGGCCTTATGCCACGTTTCTCGGACATAATTAGTTGGGTTTTGTCCGCTTATTAGTTAACTGGGTAATATTCTGTTACCCAATAGTTAATTAATTTCCCGTAAAATTGAAAATTATTCCTACTTACTTGAAATATTATTCACTTTTCACATACCTTATACGCCTTACTATGGCCATCTGGTACCTTATATGGTACTAGTCCATAAATACCGAGTATTTTAGCTCGAGCCGTATTTTATCCAAAAATAGCAAATTTCAACAAAATTCATTTTCTTAGACTTGCTCCCTCTTTCACCTTCATGAATTTACTAATTACTTTGTGAAATAACATAATTCTTATAATTCCCAATAATATTTTTCTTGGACTGATGCCAATTACCTTACGACAAATTCAACGTAAAATACTGCAGAGTGCAACATTGTCGTAATTTTTTACTGCAAAGCGTAACATTACTGTAATATAAAACTGCGCGACGTAATATTGCATGGTATAAATGCAGTAAAGTTATGTGATGGTTAACTAGATATATGAAATAAGATATGGTCATATTCGCAAGTTTTACAAAGTATCGAGCAAAGGACTTTAGTATACCCTTAGAGGCCTAGAGAGGTATCCTATTAAGCTTTGTATATACAAAGTAAGGCCTAGAGATTGACTAAAAGATAAAAGTAAAAAGGAAATATGAATCGCATAAGTCCACCTACAAAGCCAGGGTCATACAGGCTGCATGACATGAGGTAAAAGTAGTTGCAAGATTAGGAAAATTTCGACCACATGTCATGATATGAGCAAAAAGACTAAAGGGGAAAATACCTTAGACTTTGTACTTATTCATAGAACAGTTTCCTAGATGGCAAGAGGACAACTAAAGTATTCATAAGAGCTATGGGATATGAGAATGATAAACGCATCAGTCAACATTCGGGGACGAATATTTCAAAGGGGGGAATGATGATACACCCCGCAATATTACGTCAATATTACGTCCCGCAATTTTATATTACGAGAGTGTTGTACCCTACAATAGTGTACGTTGAATTTGTTGTAAGGTAATTGACATCAGTCCAAGGAAAAGATTATTTGGAGATTATAAGGATTGTAAGTGATGAATAAATTCGTGAAGATAAGAAAGGAAGCAAGTCGAAGAAAATAAATTTCGTCGAAATATGGCATTTTGGATAAAATACGGTCAGAGCTATAATATCTGGTATTTATGATCTAATGTCATACAAGGTACCACATGACCATGATAGTAAGGTGTATTAAATGTGTTAAAAGTGGTATCATATTTTGTCATGACCCAAACCGATGGGCCGCGACGGGCACCCGGTACCTTACGCAACCGAGTACCAACCTAACGTATCTTTCTTATTACATTATCATATACACTTGACATACGACCCTAATAGGCCAACACGATTATTTAAAAACTCAAGACATCGGCCGACAAGGCCATACAATCATTCACGTACAAGACATATGTCTACAAGCCTCTAAGAATACATATATGTCATAAAGGTCGGGACAGAGTCCCACCATACCAAATAATAGACGTCTAAATGATACTAACCAAATATGCAACTCTGAAGCAAATGGAGCGCACCAACATCTTCCGCTAAGCTGATAGCCTACATGGAGGGTTCTCGACCTGTCTATCTAGACCTGCGAGCATGAAACGCAGCATCCCCAGGCAAAAGGGACGTCAGTACGAATGGTGTACTGAGTATGTACGGTACATATATAAATACATAAGAGACATGGAAGACATATAGAGTACATGACTCAACCTGTAAGTCTGAAAAACTTTGTAAATCATAAATTACCTTTAGCGTCATGCATATGCATATGAATGTCATATCGTGCATAGGTACATGTTTCATAATATCATCAGCCTCTGAGGGCATCCCATCATATCATATAGGCCCTTGTGGGCAAAATCATCATCGTATACCAGCTGATCAGGTGGTGGTTCGTATATAACGTCATAACCTTTCACATATCCCATATACATATATATATATATATATATATATATATACATATATATATATATATATATATATATACACATATATATATATACACATATATATATAACGTCGTTTGAATACATACATATATATGCATATATAACGCCATTTGAATACATACCCGTATATGCGTATATAACGCCGTTTGAATCATATTTCAGCTACTGTGGGCAACATCATCATCATATACCAGCTGATCAGGTGGTGGTGCGTATATAACGCCGTAACCTTTTCACATATCCCNAACGCCGTAACCTTTTCCCATATCCCATATACATGTATATACATACTTATATACGGGTATATAACGCCGCCTGAGTCATGGGTCAATGTACATGTATAAATGCATGAAATTCATATGAAATATAATAACAAAATCTCTCGATACATCATGAGACCATTATACCTTTGATTAATATCATAACATTATTTTATATATTTTCTGAGACCCATGAAAAGATGATGGAATAATAATACATATGGAAATTCAAGAACATAGGCACTTCTAATACTTATATGAATAGAGTCACATATGGAATTTGTGCATTTACACGTTTCCTTTGTATCGTATGAATCATGCAAAAAGAAAGAACGGATAGCCTTAACATACCTGTTCCTTGAGTTATATGCACGAAATGAGGCTTCTGCTCCTTTGAACTTGAACGAAATTGATGCTTGGACAGTATAATATTGGAACAAAATCCTTTCTGCTTGCCTATATTTTGGGACGTCAGTCCCTTTTGTCCAAATCAAGAAACCTAATCTGCTGAACCTTCACGTTTTCTTGGAATGAATTGAACAAAATCTTAATCTTGTTACTGTTTATCTTTGTAGTGGAATGGATTGGAAAGACTTGTATTTGTAATGGAATGAGTTGGAAAGACTTGTAATGGAATGAATTTGGAAAGACTTGGAACAAAACCACGTTTCTGTTGTTCCTTAGTCTTTAAGTAGTAAGAATGTCATATTATTTCTCGTTTGATCAAATGAAGCCCAACTTCTTAAATGCCTTACACGTAATTCAATCAAGACTGTGAGTCATTTACCTTGAATATGGGGCTGCCACCTCATGTTATTGATACTTATCAAATATATCCCTCATTAATTAGGTAATGTTTCGTTATCCGGTAATTAAGCAATTACCCGTAAAATTGAGAATTATTCTCACTTACTTGAAATATTACTCACTTTTAACATACCTTATACACCTTACTATTATGGTCATGTAGTGGCTTATATGGTACTAGTCCATACATATGGAGTATTTTAGCTCGAACCATATTTTATTCCAATATGCCAAACTTGGACGAAAATTCGTTTTCTTTGACTTGCTCCCCCTTTCACCTTTACTAATCACTTGTGAAATAGCATAATTCTTATAATTCCCAAATTATCTTTTCCTTGGACTGATGTCAATTACCTTACGACAAATTTCACATAAAATACTACAGGATGCAACATTGTCATAACTTATTACTGCGGAAAGTAACATCACCGTAATATATTATCGGGTATAATACTGTCATAACTTAATACTGCAGGATGTAACATCAATCGTAATATATTACTGCAGAGCATAACATTCTCATAATATAATATTGCAGGACGAAATATTGACGTAATATTGCGGGGCGTAACATCATCCCCCTTTGGGAACATTCGTCCTCGAATGTTTCTTGATCCTCTTATCATTTATATAACTTATAGCTTTTATGAATACATTAATACTCTTCTTGCCATTCAAGCAGTTGCTCTGTGAATAAATTCAAAGTCTAGGGTATTCCCCTCTTTAGTCTTTTTGCTTATATCATGACATGTTGTCGAAATCTTCCCAATATTGTAATGTGTATTACCTCTTGTCATGTAGCATGTATGGACCTGGCTTTATAGGTTCACTTATGTAATTCATCTTTCCTTTTTCCCTTTCAACTCTTAGTTCATCTCTGAGCCTTAATTTGTATATATAAGGCTTAATAGGACGCCTCTCGGGCCTCTATAGGTATACTGAAGTCCTTTGCTCGATACTTTGTAGAACATGAGAATATGGCCATATCTTATTTCATATATCTGGTTACCCATTCACATGACTTTACTGTATTTACCATAATTTTCGCTTCAACCTACCTTTACTGAGGTACGCTTACCAAGGTCCCAGTTATTTTTTGTTGTCTATCCTTTAGGTATAAATCTCAGTCTTTCAATGCTCCTTCATTATCGTTCGTCTTAGGAGTGGTGGCTTAATATCATCTCATACTTTGTGACTTTTGTCCATCTATTGTTGATTCATCTTAATATTGATTTACAATCTACCACTGATAACGTGAAACTTCTTACGTGATACTTTGCCCCAAGAGCTTATGTTACCTCAAGGAATATTCGAAGTGATTCCCATAATCGTATTTCATAGTGTCTCAATGTGATTCACCTTATGGGGGTATCCTAATTTCATGCCGCCAGCGAAATTTTTTCTCCTTCTCTTCTTCTATTTTTTTTCCAAATCATTATTCAAATGAAGGCCCAAATGTCATCCTTTATCTGTCATAATTATAACCTTATTTTATTACTAGGTCAGGATTCAATGAAGAAAAAAAATAAATCTTATGAATTGGATAGGATTAAAGTACCCACACAAGGTGAATCACATTGGGATGCTGTGAGATACGGTTATGAAAGCAGGGTATCACCCCAGGTGGATCAATCTAATTATTTCAGATATTTTCCGATAAAACGTGAATCCTAGAAGCAATATTATATAAAATATTAAGTTATTAGTGGTATATTGTAGATCAATATTGAGGTGAATCAATAATGGATGGACAAAACTTACAAAGTATAAGATAAAATTAGGCCTTCATTAAGGATGGACATTAATAAGGAAGCATTACAGGACTTAAATTTATACAGATGGAATGAGCAATGAGAGTGAGCTGGAATTTGGTAGCAGACCTCAACAACGATAAATTAAAGTAAGAGTTATGGCAATAAATTCATACGGATGGTTAAACAGACCTATGCGATGAGATATAACAATATTCGTGAATTCAACCAAGTACTGAGCGAAGAACTTTAGTATAATCATAAATGTCCAAAGGGACATCTTATCAAGCTCTACATGTGAAGCCTAGGGATTGGACACACTTACAAGATCAAAACTATACAGGCTGCATGATGAAAGGCACAACAGTTACGAGATTGGAAGGATTCTGACTACAAGTTGTGGTATAAGAAGGAGGCCTAAAGAGGGATACCCTAGACTTTGAATTTATTCACAGAGCAACTGCTTAAATGGCAAGGAGAGTATTAAGGTATTCACAAGAGCTATAAGTAATGAAAATGATAAGAGCATCAGTCAATATTCGAGGACGAATGTTCCAAAGGGGGGAATGATGTTGCACCCCTGAATATTACGATGATGTTATGTCATACAATATTACATTACAATGATGTTACACTTCGATGTAATAACTTACGACGATATTGCACCCTATAGTGTTGTACGCTGAATTTGTCATAAGGTAATTGACATCAGTCCAAGTACAAAATTATTTGGAAATTATAAGGATTATGCTATTTCACAAGTGATGAGTAAATTCGTGAAGGTGAAAGGGGAAGCAAGTCAAAGAAAATAAATTTTCGTCAAAATTTGGCATTATGGGATAAAATATGACCCGAGCAAAAATACCTGATAATTATGGACTAGTGCCATAGAAGTTACCACATGACCATGATAGTAAGGTGTATAAGGTATGTAAAAAGTAAGTAGTATTTTAAGAAAGTAGGAATAATTTTTAAATTATGCGGGTAAATGATTAATTACAGGATAACGGAATATTACCCAGTTAACTAATAAGTGGATAAATATTAATAATCTTCACCCAACTCCCCACGTGGTAGCATATGACTCATAGTCATATATGCTTGTAACATGTAAAGTCATTTAATGACTCATAAGGATAAGTCATTTTTTAAAAGAAAGACTTGAAATGATAGATTCCTTTTTGGACAAAAGAATAGTAGTCACTTGGTAAGTCTGATTCTTGGTTAAGTTCAAACTAGTAACGATTGCCCGTGCTGTGCACGGGCCCAATAAACATGTGCTAAATATTAGACTATAATTTTTGAAAGTTTCGTACAGATTGACAGTTATTATTTTCTTTTTTTTAACCGATATACACAAAGGAGTTTGCTTTACGATCATATTGTGCTAATTAACATGAGCAATTTTTTTGCTTAACGTATGCTAAATGAAATAAAGATTCCTTTTTATAACGTAAAAAATTACATCTCGTGACTTCTATGTTCTCTCTGCTTAACTTTGCTGAAGGGTATAAAGATTATATTTTACAATATAAGAAATTACATACTATCTCTTCTTTGTTCTCCTTGCAAGTTTTTGCTTCTAAAGTTCTTCTTTTATTTTCTTCGTCTCTTTCTCTGTTTTTATAGATGTTTTGTTTCTATTAAAGGTGCTCCTGTAACTATCTTCACTGTCAATTTCTTGTATATCTTTGTAAGGTAGTTAGTTTTCTTTACATTTTCTTTAATATGTCTTGAATATCAAAATAAATTTTGACTATAGTTTAATAAAAAAATTAAGTTTAATATATGTCCTTAGTCTCTAAATGCTCCTCTTGCTTTTAACTTTGGACTTCTGTTCTGTAAGTGTTTATCTTTCTGAACTTTTTCTTTCTTCAATTATACAAATTGCAATTTATTTCCTTTGTGGATTTTATACCACTTCTATATTAATGTCTTATATTCATCGGTTCTTGATGTTGTGTTAATTTTTCTGACAAGAAAAATTAGGGGTTCAACTAAGCTTCTGTGCTGCCCAAAGTCTCCAATAGCATTGCAACACCCATCACCAGAAAAGAAGCTTAACACAAATTAAACCTGGTTTTTTTGTCTTCTGCAGTTCTATTTAGGATATAAGTATCGAGAATATCTTACATTTTGGTTTTTAATTTAAGAGGAGCTGAATTATCAGTTGACAAAAATGGAGTTGATGAGGATATTTAAGACTTTAAGTGCTTCAAACGTCGTTAATCGGATGGAAAGCAAGTTACCGCGGAACTTCAAAAATATTAAGTGAAATAAAGAGAGGTTCTCAGTGCTGAGAGTTAAGCTACGATGGAGTAAATTGCTGATTACCCTAGGATTCTTGTTTCCTTAGATTTTTTATTTTATATTTTTATTAAAGAATTGCGATTTTAGCATAATCTTAATGATACTTTACTTCTGAAATTATTAAAATCAACGCTAAAATTAGCAATAAAATCAAACACATCAAAAGGTCAAAAGGGGAAATCTCAATTGGGAACTGAACTCACACAGAAGTTGTTGTCAGTTGCTATGTATCAAATAAGTTTACAAGGCATGAGTATTTTTTACTTTTACAAGTTTTGTTGATCCACTTTATCTATTTAGTTCTCCAATTGTTATAGTAACAACGAACACAAGTTATTTAACAAGCCTTTTCCTTTCAATGATTAAAATGAAGATAATCTTATATAGTTGCATTTATAGTTCTTCATTTATCGATTAATATAATTTATTTACAAATAATCCAGGTGAGCGAAAAGTATAATAGTCCTATATAATTATTTGTTGAGTCATTCCTCTATCATAGTAATAATTAACCCAATTAGGATCCTTTATTTTCTATAGTAACTGAAAAGCATGTTAAAGTTGTTTTTCTTCATTTCTGCATTTGTCATATTAATGGATAGTACTTGTTTTTCTTTTTTACCTCAAGTAATCTGTTCGGATCAGACCAGGATGAATGGGATTGGTCTGACCTCTCGCTCGGATGTAAGACTCCTGCCGCTGACAGATTGACTATGTTATACTCTAACAAAAATTCTTTACCCAAAATAAAAATTACATTCTATTTAAGATTTTAGATTTAGAGATAGGTATGCTAAAGGTAGATCAATTTTAATTTACAATGATGAAAATAAAACATTTAAATTTAATTTATAGAATGAGCTTATCTTGTTTACCCAAAAGCACCTACTATTAATTTTTATATACTCCAATTTTACAAATGAGTACGCTAAAGCTGGATGAAATTTAATTTGCAATGAAGGATACAAAAATGAGGTTCTTTTGTATACTTTTTAAAGTTTACGTTGCAGCAGAAAACATTTTAAAGCACATGTACTAAAAGATAGTAGTATTACTTATAAGTTACAAACACTTGTTAATTTAAGAGAGCATGTATCACTTTCATGTGACATCATCAACATTAATCCTTTTTGGACGTTAAAACAAGGTTGTACTATTCTTGGATTTACAAAAATGTACAAGTACATTTACCGTTAAAAAAAGCAAAAGTAGGGGCAAAATGAAACTCAAAAATTACTGCAATTCAATCCATTACCCGTACAAGGATACAGTGGAAATTAGACCAGACAATGCTGAGAGTTACTCAAAAATAATGCTGATTTTTCAGCAAAACGTCAAGTCTTTAAACCAGACAGTGCAAAACGTCAAGTCTTTAAACCAGACAGTGCAAAACGTCAAGTCTTTAAACCAGACAGTGCAATACAGCTCAGCAAGGAAAGTCAGCAATTCCAAAAATATCCCTACGCCAAGCAGGCATGTTGACGGAGAGCTCCTTGCTTTCCCTCTTATTAGATAGTACTAGTAGGGTTAGCCCGGGCAACAAATATCCCTACGCCAGGCAGACATGTTGACGGAGAGCTCCTTGCTTTCCCTCTTATTAGATAGTACTAGTAGGGTTAGCCCGGTCATTGCCCGGGCCCAAGATGAACAACCCTAACATAAGGGACTAAGGGTAATATTGAGTTGATGGGTTTTCATTTAGGTCTTGATAGTAATTTCTTCTTTGTGAGAGTAAATTTGTTAGCACTGAGATAAGCTTGCATATTATTTTGTATAGGTATCTGTTTGTGATGTCACTGGTAGATTAGAGTTAGAGTGAAACACTTTGAAGTTCTGGAAATATGAGGAAAACATAAATGTATATATAATGGGAGCTACTTGGATTTACCAGATTACTAATAAGTTAGTTTGCATAGGTAACAATATATAATTCATAAAAATTTGCGTAGTAAATTATACAAAATGCAGAAGATTGTACTGCACTAAACAACAAAACCAAAATCTACCTTGGTAAGAGTCAGTTTGTCAAACTATTTATACAAAATGTGAAATATTGTACTGCAGTAAGCAATTCATGAAAATCTACATACTTATTTATATAAAATGTGAAAGATTGTACTGTAGTATAACAACACGAGCAAAATCTGCCTTAAATGCAAGTATTACAATTGCTGTAGGCTATCAAAAAATATTGAGTCGACCTTTGTTGCGCTTGAAATCTGCCTAAAATGCAAGTATTACAACTGCTGTAGGCTATCAAAAAATATTGAGTCGACCTTTGTTGTGCTTGAAATCTGATGAGGCATCTGTATGAAAAAGAAATTAAGATTTAAGTGTAAAAGAGCACTTGAGAATATGTAATTTGGACGAAGAGTTGTAAAGATATTGGACGCACATTTTGTTTTGAGTTGTTCAAAAATTCCAAAATTGTACTGCAGCGCGAGCAACCTAGACTTTATCGTATAGGCAAAATCCACAAGTGTACTGTCACATAAAATAAGCATGGATAGAAATTGGTAGCAGTTATGTAATTGTTTATAAAGTAACCTAAAAGCAGACAACAGAAATTCTTTTGAGATTTGCAAATGTTATCCTGTTAAGTTTGAATAACTTTTTTGATTTTGTTCTTACATACAAAGTAACTTAGTTAAAAGCTCTTTAAAAAAATATGGCGTATCAAGAATTAAGTTCTAACCTTGATTATTTGTGCGAAGGACTTGTTGACTGTACGTTTGGTTTCTTCCTTCGGTTTTCATCGTGATCTGTTTCTTCAGAAGTACTGATTGATTGTAGCTTTCTTTTACTTCCCTCGGCAATAGTACCCGATGTTGAAGATTGTGCTTGGTTGAACATAGTCTGTTTGTGCGTGTAAGATAAGATCACAAAGGTACCCGGTGGTCTATCTGGTATTCTGAGTAGTGATTTTTGTAAATGAATTTTGAACATTTTCTCTAGCAGGTGCTCTCTGATATGCTCAACAGGTAACAGTTGCTTCTATGGATAAAATGTTACCATAGAATTAGCAAAGTGAGCATTCTAAATTAATTTCGAGTAACGCAAAACGATTCTAGAGTTGTTAGTATATGTACCTTGACAATGGTGGTTTCATATACTTGGTCTGCTGTCAGTGAAAGCATTGTTTCAGCTAGTTTGTTTGACACTACTGCTGTTATTGTTCCGCTCCCATCTGTGATGTCAACTTCAAATTCACATCTACAATGTTGCGTTTGTGCGATGATAAAGTTTTAGCTATCAGATCTTGTTAGTCATAGTAGGTCAACGGTAAGAGTTGTTATTACCTTGGAATCAACATTCTGTCTAGCTTGCAGTTGATACAGAGAATTTTCTTTTTTCACTTGATTCGTGTAAGATGTTGACACTCAGAGCATAGAAGTACGAAGAAAAACTGGAATTTGCTTGGCAATGATATTTCTCCTTCAACATAGGAACTGTGTGCCTGTTGAGAAAATATAAGAAGATACTACTTAGTAGTTACAACGTAGAATAACTCGCAAGACACTATTTTCTAATCCGATATAGAAGTAAAAGAATAATAGATGTCAAGCCAGAATCGTATGTTTTAATATACTCACAGTGGACTGTGAAGGAATGCTTGAAATGGAAACTATTTCATCTTCAAAAGGAACAACATTTAGTGTCGAAGGCGATTCTGATGTACTTTTCAGAGTGTAATCAATTATCATCTGCTTGTTGTCCTTTGCCCTGCGATGTAATAGTAGATATTCTCATTTTTTGGTATAATATGGTATTAAAAAAAGGGAACGCATTAGTGTGCAAATAAAACCCGTTTCATACCAATTTATTAGCTTTGCGGCCTGCGGGTATAAAGGATCGATTAAGATTGAGGAGTTGTACCTTGTTGTTAGTCGGACCTATGCATATACTTGTTAATGAATAAAGTTGAGCATTAATTAATGTACATGTGTGATTTAAAGCTACTTGGGAATACCTTGTTTAAAGTTAGAAACAACTATTCATTTTGCAACAATGACAGGATACCTATGTAGCTGCTGCAGTAGTTCGGCTCCGTCGTTGTCAGCCAATTCTCCCCATATAGTTAACAGAAAAGGTTTTTTCCTATGAAATTAAGAACGCTGTAAATACATATTTTGTTGTTAGAGGTAGTTAAAGTGTATATTACTTACTTGTCGTCTATGAGAATAACCTCTTGAAATCTTCTGTTTTTACTCCCCTGATATTTCATGGTACCGCAGTTTGACACAATTGCCACCAGGTCTGCTTTGGAAAAGCACGTGTGTATAAAAGTACGATGCAATTATTTAAATCTAATAATGAAGAAGCACGGGTTTTTTTACGGTAAAATATAAAATTGTGTAAAGTTATGTTTGTTTACCGAATTCATGTCCTCGAATCTGTTTCTTGATATCGGCAAAGGACACCATGTTTAATCTTGTAGGCAACGGTAACATTGATTCTTCTTCATTGTTCTCTGTAACTTCTTCGACAATACTAAAGGTATCCACTACCCATTCGAATTTATGCATGGGTATTGCAAAACGTGATTGGTTCCCTAACTTTAGCTGCTGAGATGAGGTATGTGTGGAAATGTTTGAATAGGTTGTCATAATATTGGACTTCAGGACCAAATGTTATGATGCAGATTTGGTCTTCCTGCAATTTGTTAACATCTAAGATGGAGAAAGTCTTTACAGATATGGTAGAAGCTTTACTATGTAGTTGAGATGTTAGTGAACTTACGTTTTCGTCCTGGACGATAGTTGTTTGAAAGTGCACTCGTTGATCTCTGCTAATTTTGGGGCGGATTTTGTCAACAACTTGTATTTTACAAGTCCAATCTCGAGTAAATGGCGTAATTTCATGGATGGTATATCGTTGCTCCATTTGTTGAGAGTTTTGCAACCTGTGAAGAATGAAATTGTAGGGCAAAGTAATTAAGCGCGCCGAATTATATAAAAAAAGCAATTGATGCTAGATTAGGTAATCGCATGTTTGCGCGTAAATGTAATTTATTGATTTACTATTGCAGTTTATCAGGTATGAATTTGATGGTACTACAAATGTTTCTTCATTTTTTCGGAGTTCCTTGTGGGAACCTGAAAATGAGTTTTGAAGTTGTAAAATTCAGGGTGAAATGAAGTTCAACCTTGTAGAAGGAAAGAAGATGAATAAACATGGATGTCATCTGTTACATTCTATTAAAATCCGTAAAAATTTTAAATTCTAACTTGAATTAAACTTAGTTTTACAAAATTAAAAAGTGTAATATGAATGGACTACCTTACAGCGTAGCTAAAAAGTTAAACACAGTGAAGGAAGTAGGGAAGCAGAAGATTATTTAGAGAGACCATTGTTGTGGTTGGTTTGAGTAGTCAGTGGTAAAGAAAATTACCATGTTGTGCACAAGTGTCAACAAAATTTACAGGTGTAAGCTAAAATTAATGTTGAAATGACTTACATGTCACTGTTGTTAGTGCACTAAGAAATCATTCTCAACAATTAAATCATTCCTTGGTGGCATTTAGGTGATTGTTGATACCAATGTTAAAAGGCAGGGGACGTGATGCGAGACGTTTTACCTCTATCGAAGCGACGTATAAGCCCTGAGACATGGGGCGTAAATCCCACATATCTTTAAATTTTACTAATTTCGAGAATTTTAAGATAGTAAAAGATAAAAATATTTATTAAAATCACAAAACTATAATAAATAATCTATTTAAAATATTTATAAATTATAATTCAGCTATGAATAATACGAGAAGTATGAAATGTATTCGATACAAAATCATATATGTATATCTTGAGGACTAAT
The DNA here is from genome assembly GCA_026770625.1 of Nicotiana glauca. Lineage (NCBI taxonomy): Eukaryota > Viridiplantae > Streptophyta > Magnoliopsida > Solanales > Solanaceae > Nicotiana > Nicotiana glauca. Next base: position 101,878 of record MU698331.1, read on the forward strand.
GAATCTTGAAAGAATGTCGATATTATAATTTGATTTTTCCCTTTAAATTCTCCTTTTATTTAATATGTTATCTATTTGAAAGAGAATTTATATAAAAATATAATTCACAATTTAAATATGATTCTATTAAAGTAATAAGTATTGTATCTGGTACAAGTGGAGAAAAGAATATTAAAAAAAATTATGGATTATTATACAGTAAAGACATAACAAAGGTTAATAAGTAAATATAGCAATTTTAGTGGATAACGTGCAATAATTTTTATTTTGCCTATGGCATAAAATATTCTCAACTTAATGATTTATGATCAAGAAAAAATATATTTTGAATAGTCAATGATTTATTAATAAAACTTGAGGATTTACAAGGTTAGTTACATATAGCTACATAAAATTTTATTAGGCGAGCCTAGTACGCTGTGCATTGATTGTGTTCGGGGTGTAAGCTCCGATGGCCGAAGTGTAAGTCCCACAACACTAAGTTTTACACATAAGCCCATAGGCGTTTTATGAGTGCTCGCCCCGGGGCGAGCACTGGCCGAATTCCAATTCTGTCTTTTAACACATAGGTTGATACAAATCAGAATTAGTTGGTTACAAAACAGAGTAGAAAACAGAAGGTACAGTGAAAGCAGTGAAATATTTATGAAGAAACTACTGTAAGGCAGAAAGGTTCAGTAAAAGCAGTGAAATATGAACTACTGTAACAGTTTCATTTGGCTAGTAAAATTGGCTCCTTAAAAAAGGGCAGCCTGCTCCGGGTAAGGGTCGCACCACAAAGGTATATTATAACAATAAGACATATTAACAATTCAATGATGAAACCTGTGTTGAAGGTCATCTTGCCTACTATATGTAGATTTTTGCTTAGTAAAATTGCTTTTCGATCTATAAGGTTGATCAATCTACTATTTTCAAATTCTAATACACTGCATGATCATGTAAGAAAAAGTATAACAAAAAGCATAAATCAAATGAAATGGTGGAGTGATTGGAATATACCTGCTCTTTGTGGTAGATGTGAATCTGAAAAGCTCTTTGTGGTAGAGATGTGAATCTGAAAAGGCTAGCAGCATTAATTTGGTTGAATTACAGAATTCCTTGTGTAATACACATTCATGAAAAAAGGAAAATCCTTGTATTGTTCTCTATATTATTTATTGCGCTTCAGCTTGTAGCAGATCTTAGCATAATATTTTTCACCGTGTAAACTTCAGTGGTGGCAAATTTCGGGCATAACGCTGGAAGCATGAAAGACCAAACAAACAGACGTACCGTGAAAGCACGAAAGTCCACAAGACTGATAGCCGTAGCAGCTCCTGTGCCCAGCACTCAACAGACATAGCTTACAAGCGATTTTCATGTCCACCTCGCTCAACTTCATCCCCGCTACTTTTATATTATCCATTTTTGACATACACTGGAGGCTCAACAAGCCCAAAAGACTTACCACCCTAGAATGTTCATGCACCCGACACTCAGTAGACGTACCTTATGTGCTACTTTCCTACCCATCTTGCTCAACTTGACCCCTATTGCGTCTCCTACGTCAGATGTGACAGCCTTAACTTCCACGTCTTTCAATAGACTCCTTGAATCCAGGAGGTGTTTCTGCTGTACCTGCTAGCCATGTCCGCATTACTTGTTGGCTGTTACTATCCATGCCTCTGTAAAAGAGGCACCTCCTCGTCGAGGGAGGGCGTCAAATATGATCTTATCTAATCTGATTATGTACGAGCTAATATCATCCGATTTTTTCAACTCTTTTTTCGCCTACACCACAATTGACAAATCAGCTTCCAAACACAAACAGATCTCCACAAAGTGATCCAACCAATACATTCTCCAAAAAGTAAAATCGAAATTAATACTTACAAGAGATACCAAATGATTGCATTCTTCATCCGTAAGGAAACCTTCATACACAAAAGATCTGTGAACAGTCAGTCACAAATAGCAAGCTCCATAAGGCACAACAGCACTACATAAACACTTCAAAAACTTGACTTTTCCCAATAACATTTCAACTTTATAAGTTTAGAAACCGTAAAATAGTGAATTACACATACTTGAATCAGGGAAACATTATGCAATTATAGAAACAAAATTACAAAATTGACCTTTCCCAGGAACATTGCATTTTTCTTAGCTAGCGTAAAGCTAAATCGGTGAAACTCTAGTACATTCTCCAGAAAAAAGAAAAACTTATAATTTGACTTTTCTTCCCATAATATCAAAGTTTTCTTAGCTCCAAAACCGGAAAACAAACACTATGACATTACAGAATTTTTTTTGTTTTTTTCTCAATAATTGCGTTTTTATCACCTTTTAGCTAGGAAAATAGTGAAATACCTATGTTTCCATTATTTTTCACATGCTTCACGGCTTTTATCTTGTTCGTATCTTCTTGCTTTGCCTTGTGCCCAAAGGCCTTGTACTCGAAGGATCTTGAAGACGACCCCTAATAAGATCTTTGCCTTTTCTTTTGTTATATTTGTGTTACTTTCATTGTGCCTAACTTCATGATTATTTCATTATCACAATATACACTCAGTTGGCGGTGTTAGAGCCCTCTGCTATTTGTAGGAACATATTATGATCCACATAGTCTATCAGATCTACAGCAAATCCCAAAAAATATTGTATTAGTTTTTGTAGTACAATCAGAAATTGGGATAGAACTTCCACCACCAATCAATATGTTAGAAATCAGAGTTTATAATACCGTAGGGTGTGGCCTAGTGGTCAATGAAGTTAGAGTAGAAACATGACCATTACATCTCATGTTCAAATCCTAATGGAGGCCAAAAAATACTGAAGTGATTTCTTTCCATCTACCTAAACCTTTACGACTAGAGTTATATGGTACTTGTGTTGATGGAAGGTAGCAAGTAGCCAGCTAAATAGTTGAGGCGCACGAAAGATGGTGCCGACACTAGCATCGTAAAAATATTACAGTCTATTAAGGTAGAATGTAAGAAATTAAGATTAAAAATAAGAAGAGACATGAAATAGAAAGCAAATACCAAACCTTGCAACGTCATATTCTTGCAAGAATGATTCCTCTTCTCTTCTCCTTCACTAACTCCTTGCAGAGGCTGTTCGTATTCTCTTTCACATTTAGTTGAACCAAAGATTGAAATATCAAACTCCATGTCTCCTTCATGTCTGAGCACCAAGCAATCTTCCAACTGTAAACAATGTTCTTCTGCAAATTTTCCCCAGCCCTCATCCAATAGTCGTCCGTTCACCTTTAGCACCCAGTTTTTACTTGCTCTTCTCAATGTTGCATGTTCTTGATTACATCCATTCAGATACGTGGAAAAAGCAGTGGGGATTTTCTGTAGAAGTGACAATAATATTGAAATCCCAAATAAAGATTTTTACAACTCAGTTCTATAAACTCTTACATTATAATGATAGATTTCAAAAAAAAAAAAAATCCTCTATCGCACAAACCCCAGTTATCTAAAAGAACAATAACAACAGCAACCCCCAAAATATCAAATCTTTTCTTGCCAACTCTTCAAGTATGTTTACGTATTGTACTCTTTTTTTATTCAAACTTTCTTTAAGAGGAGTTTTGCGTTAGGGTGAGGG
>MU698331.1:106641-137349 GCA_026770625.1 Nicotiana glauca
GGGGGGGGGGGGGGGGGGGGGGGGGGTTTCTGTTATATCCAAGGAAAAGAGTAAGTAACGAGCAAAGAGAGAAGAAGATGGAGCTTTTGTACATCGACACATAAGATGGAAAAAAAGATGTAAACCAAGAAGCAAACAAGTAAAACAGTGGAATAAAAGAATTTTAATATTCACAATTGCAAGCTTAAAATCTGGCAAAATAAATAGACATAATATTTTTTCTAGGTGGCTCAGTTGATAGTTTTTTCCATCAAGTAATTCACAGAGAAACCTCGTTAGGTAAAACACTGGAAAACAACTTAAGATACTACAATTATATAAAACAAATAAATAAATAAAAAGAACAACAAGGATGTAAATTCATCCGTGAGAACCAAAATCAAAGTAAGGAAAACTGTGTACCTAGAGGAGAATGAATATCGGAGAATGACAACAAATTTACAGAAAAAAGCAGACAGTAGCTGTCAAATAATGACCCATAACGGGTTCGAGAGAAAAAGAGGCAGTAGCTATGAAATGATGCCCCATTCTAATTTTAATTTGGTTTAATAGTCATGTCCTTGCTTCAATATAAAAGATCGAAATTTATATAACATAAATTCTTAGAAAAGAAGCAAAATCTCACCATTGCATACGAACTCATGTCAATCATGATTTGTTTCATAGAGATTTCGAGCAATGGATATGAAGGTCTGTTGCTATTACTTGTTTGGTTTTGATAAAAGCAAGAAATAATATAAGAACTGTATCGTGTATAGCAGCATCGTAACTCTGGAGTTGTACAGACACAAATTTACATAGTCCGAAATTTTAAACAAATGGTCATCCAAGATAACTCCATATTTACATAATTGAAAAGAGATAAAATGTTTATATTTTTGTAACCAAAATGGAGGCAAATATTTGTGAGTCTCCAAGGAGGGAGTATTGGAGGCACACCAATCAGTAACAATAGAGTTTATTCTCGGTATAATATTTTTCGGTGCTAATCCGAATTTAATCAGGTGCCTATACAAATATTGGATGCCCAGCAACAAATAAAAAATAGAGAAATTAAGGAGAATGATTTGTAGTAATTGAAAAGTCATGTCGTAATTGAACCTACGGACCTTGTAGCACATGCGCACATGCGAGCTATATGGTCCACCTCAAAATTTTTGTTGTGTAAATAAAGATACATAAAAGAAATAACTTCGACTAAAGGCGCATACAGTGGGAAAAAATTTGTAATAAAGTTACTCGGAATAACCTTAAAACAGATATACCTTATTGATTTTGGAAAATCCAATATATGTTTCTTTACTAATCATCTTGCATTTTAGAATTGCAAAATATAGATAGACAGTAAACCCTCCTCCTTTTTCCGGGCTTGGGACCGGCTGTGGTGCAGTAGTATAGCTAAAGCACAGGCGGAGTTAAAAACTTGATTTTTTCATTGTTGAACTAAAGATCATTAGGTTTCCTACGAGAAAGCTTTCTGAATAATTTCGTCATAAACCACATTATATGTTAGAATGATCATTACTGTCTGCTGTAGATGGGCGAATCAGTATTTTAACACAGTTTGAACTTTTCGCTCTTGATAAAGCAACATAAAGTTGACCATGAGAAAAAACAGGTTCACGTAAGTAAATTCCAACAAAATCTAATGTTTGACCTTGAGCTTTGTTTATGGTCATAGTAAAGCACAATCGTAGGGAAAATTTTGTTCTCTTAAATTGAACATGTATTTTTTCATCTTGTGATATTAACAATAGTATTCTAGGAATAAATACATGTGTATTTTTGAAATCACCACTTTCAATTTTAGCACTTATGACATGTGTTCTAAAGTCACAGCATGTTAACCGTGTGCCATTGCATAAACCTTCGCAAGGATTTAGATTTCGTAATAATATAACCGAACAATTCTCCTTTAAAGTTAACTTATAAGGTGGTAAACCAGGAGGATCTACGCTGTGTAGAAAATCTTCAAACTGGCTTTGATCATTTGGTTCAATAGTTTCATCTACTGCAACAAATGTTCTAGACCTTTCTGGGAATTTAGTGATTAACATATTATTTATTTCGTTAACAAAGTCATTCTTCGTTGTTAAGATAACACGAGAGGTTATCATAGATGAATCGGGAGAAAATGCATGCAAATCAGGATATGTTACACTGAACAATGCATCTAGTGATTCCGCTTCAGTTGTAAAAGGAATAACAAAAGAATTAGAAATCTCTATTTTGTCTTCACAGTTAGTTCTTTCTGTTCCATTTCCAATTCGAAGTAAATATTCACAAAACGAAGGATCTGTTCTTGCGCGCATATTTTTAGATAGGCACAATTTCTCAAGTTTATTCCAAATTTCAGAGTACAATAAGCTTTCATGAATAAAATCTTCTTTTTTCCCATTTCGAGCAACTAGTAATGTTTGTCTAAAGTCACCTCCAAATACAACAACTTTACCACCAAACATTGTATCGTTGTCCATAATATCTCTTAGAAGTGCATCAAGAGCTTCAATCATGTTCTTTTTTGCCATTGATGCCTCATCCCATACAATTAATTTTGCATCTCTAATTAGACGTGCGAGTGAACTTTGTTTACTAATGTTGCAACGAAAATTATCATCTATATCAATAGGCATTTTGAACCGTGAGTGAGCAGTCTGTCCTCCTGGAAGGATAGAAGCTGCCACACCAGAAGTTGCAGTTGCTAAAGCTATAAATCGCTGAGATCGGATAGTTGCCAGTAATGCAGGATATAAAAAAGTTTTACCTGTTCCTCCAGGACCATCAATGAAGAAAGCTCCTTGTTTTCCAGAAAATACTCGATCAATTATTGTGTTATATGCACGTAATTGTTGAACATTCAATTTCTTCGGTAAGAGCAAGTCTTGTTCACTAACAATTATATTTATTTCAAAATGAACATCCTTTGCATCCTTTGTAGTTTCAGAAGCTCTAATTTTCTCTAGAGTAAGTTTATACTCATTTATGTCGTGTCCCATAGAGTGTAAAATATCATTGATATGGCTTAAAACCTTGTGCCGAACAGCTCTTTCTTCAAAATTAGACAAATCTTTAAAATCTTCGGACATTGAGTCTTCAAACATTTCCCATAATATTTTTGGATTAGCAGGATTACAATATACTAATAGTGTGGCAAATAAACATCTCAAACTATATGGCATTTGATAACTTACAGCCTCCGACATACATTCAATTAGACTATTGTTATAGTATAATAATCCTCTTTTTTCTACTGATTCTCTAAATGTACTACATTGTACCTCGTTAACGGTGCGAAGATCTTCATATGATTTAGGTCCTCTCACGTTCATTAATAATAACCTGAGATAATACCTCTCTCCTTCTATTGGGTGACATGTTACAACACGTCCAATTACGTTACGTTTTTTCCAACGTGTCCACGTTCTATATCCTGGAGACCAGACAAAATATTCCGAAAATTCCTTATACAATAATTGCATAGCTATAGCATGTTCATTAGTTGCATTCATAGCAAAAAATTCAGTCAACATTGTTTTTCTAATCATCGAATTATGTAGAATTCTATTAACAGTTTCACTACTTCTAAAAGAAACAAATTATTGTCCTTCTAAATGTAATTGAAGATGATATACACTCGGGGTCATTTCACTAATAGGAAAACCAAATAAACGCCATGCCGTTTCAGGAGGTGTTATCCATCTAGCAGATCGATATTCTTTGATTTCATCTATTTCTTTGTTGTTATGTATAGAAAAATAATTTTATCATATCCCTTGCAAATGTATTTGTAAATATATTTTACAACTTTAATATCAGAACAAACTTCAATATTCATATGACAATCAAACTTGCAAAGTAAGTAAGGGTTGTATGGGACAACCTATGAATTGTCCAAATATTATTCCCTTATATGTACAAGTTCGCCTGTGTTTCGTCTTTTATAAATTGGATACGAATTCTTTCCTTTTGATGTTTGCGCAGCAAAACCTTTTGGATAATTGAATTTACAAAGCCACCTTTTTCCCATACATGAGTTTGTAGGATTTAAATTGCCACACGGCCCGTGCATCATATGCTGAAGCACGCGTGAATGAAGGTGCTCTTTGGTATTACGATTAGGCAACTCTGCGCAAACAAACTTATCATAAGATTCAGGTGTTAATAATTTGTATTCATCACTAAGTATGATAACAAAATGAGCATGTGGAAGACCACGTTTTTGAAATTCTATAGTATACATAAAAGCAACAATTTTTCCAAAGATTTTTCTTTTCAAGATATCTTCTTTTAGTTCTTCTACTTTTGCTCTGAATACTCCTGATATTAAATCAAGTCTATTTTGAGTTTCATCCGTTAACAACAAGTGTTGTTTTGTTTCTGGCCAAGATGGATTACATGTCATAGTTAAAAAAATATCAGGTTTTCCAAAACGTTGCACTAATGCAATAGCATCCATATACCATCGACGCATATCTCTTGGCCCTCCTATAAAAGTAACAGGAAGGAATGTTTTCTTCCCAATCTTGGAAGCTTCTGTTTCACCGAGTCTTAAAAAATTAATAAGTCCTTGTAGCACATCTATTCGAAACAAATCTTGATTGAAAAAATAAAAATCTAATCTTTGTGTTTCTAGCTTAATGAACACATCTACTATGAATTGTTGAAATAATCTTCCACAATGTAGCACGTCATTTTTTTCATCCTCTCTTATCTGAAATTTGTAACAATAATACTGACGGCAAGAAACTGTTTTTCTTTTTCGTTTTCCTTTTTCCATAGCCTGAGCTTCCATATCAAGAAATCCATCAATGGAACACATATTTTTTACACTTGGTAATTCTTCATGTTTACAATAACGTTCATCTCTTTGTGCAATTTTTTTAATACCATAATGCCATCCGTTTTGACCATACGAAAATAATAACGGATATTGTAATTGGTCATAAGACCCATAAGAATACTTCACTGACTAAGTCTTGTCATTATGAGTGTATATACGAATATGAGGCGTAGAAACAGTATCGACAGCATTATCATGTACCCATATTCCAGCCACCTCTGTTGTAGTTGGTAGATTATATACACGTTGATCTGACTTTGGTTCACATTTAAGTGCGATATAGTGACCAGATAGTTTCGGAACATTTGTCAAGGATTTTAAAAAAATGGAATATGGATTAATTGAGAGGACACGCATAAGTTTCTTTACAATTGATTCGGTGATATTTATTGAACAAGCCATTCTGTTAGCTAGTTCATTTTCGTTGTCGTAAAGATATAATTGCATATTCTTTCCTTTTTTATCAGAAGGAAGTAAATCAGATATAAAATGATACATTTGTCCCTGAACTCGTAACGTATATATACCATGATATCTCCTCGCCAAATCTTTATCTTTAGTTACACCAAGTGATGTAAAGGCAAACATATTGTTGTATGTTCTAATGTAGGTTCGAAAGTGCTTTGCTTCTTCAGTGTTCCTTATATACAAATCTGATAATTCATTAGGCAACTCAAATGATACTAACTTAACTGACCCGCTGCCACAACAAAATCCGGGAGGTTCATATTGAAACCTTTTTGCATTGCAAAATTTACAATTTGGAACAAGTTTTAATCTTGCATAATCCGAATCTTTCTCATTATTTTTCTTATGGATTAGTTTGGTCAAGGTATGACCTGTATGTTGCAAGTATTGTTAAAAATAAAGACGGAGAAAATATCCTACTAATGAATAACTTTACTTTAGTGTAAAAGAAATACCAACCTTTGCTTGTGGCAGTAGGGAGGACATTTTGTTGTCCCTTAGATGTATGCGATGTTGATCCTGCGGCACACATTGTCACAATTTAGATGTACACGTAAGCCGTGACGTACTAACAAAGATGTTCACAGATATTGTAGCTTTGCCTTTTTCAAATACAGAAAGCGCATGAGCGGGGTTTTTGCCGTTATTAAAAGAAGCTGATGAAGTAATAACATCCTGGACGTTAGCAGCTGCAACAAATATGAGATACATTTTACATTTAATATATTCAAGTAAACATGTGATATACTGCTTTGCTTATAAAATAATTACTTAAGTAAAATATGAATATTATTTGTCTACCGCTATGCAAACATATCATAAATTAAACGCAGTAATTCAGTCTAACCTTCGCCGTCAACAGAAGAAGCCTCTGTTATGATAAGAGCACTATCTTTTCGAATCATAGGGTCACATTGATACATTACTCTTTCATCTGGGTCAACTGTTGTTTATGGAACTATTCCCTTTTTGCCGCTCAAGTTCTGTGGTGCGGTGTTGTAGTAACATTGCCTCTTTTTTATCAGGCGATATTTGCCCATAAATATCACGTCTTCTGACATTCTTGTCAAAGTTTGTATAATTTGTATGTTCTGCATATGGCCGTTTGTTTCTTTGGCGAGGATACATTTTTTTCACGAGCTTGGTACCACAGCATAACTACATTTAGAACATTCGAACCAAAAAAGGTGTTAGCCGACCCTAAGTAACAAGTATTATTGTTCATTCTATCGGTAAATAATAGAAATGTAACAATCCATCGGGTTAAGTCTTTTAAAGACCAACCTTTTCAGAAAAAAAAAAAGAAAGAATTATTGTGTCAGCCTTCTCTTCCTAAATCACCAATTCATCTAAATCTATAAACTAAACAATGGTGTTACTAATTAGCCCACAGTTATAGAGAAACATCAACTATGAATCTCACCAAATAGTTTAAACTTGAGCAGCTAACTATCTGAAAATGACAGTGACACTAATTAACATAACCAAAATCTACATAACATTATACTCAATTTTACTAATCCAAAAAGCTATAAAATCTAAATACAATAAGTAAACAACGGTAATGTAAAATAAAAGAAACTAAGAAAATTATTTTATGAAAACACTGTAGGATTTTCATTACCTAAGATTGAAGAAAGAGAACTATTGAATGGTTCTTGAAAGCACATACCATCTGAATCCGAAAGACGGTTTGACTTTGCTCTTGTATTCGTTTGTTTATTTATTTTCTGTATTTATATTTCTGAATCTGACTCTACAAAATTGTAAAAATAGTACTTATATGTGATTTGAGAAAAGGGTTCCGTGAACTTCCGCTACTCTCCAATCTCATTATTTCTGTTGTTATAATTGTTATAATTGTTATTTCGGTTCCATTTTTAATTTTACTCCCATTGTTCCAAATTTTTTAAAGATTTAAAGAAAGTAGAATTATCAGGAAAAAAAATGAAGACAACGTAGAATTCACATAACAAATCGAAAATGAATTAATAAAAACAAAGAACAAATTAGAACCCAACCTCAGTTTGTTTTCAGCTTTCTAAAACGTATCTAAGACAAAACTAAAGAAAGGATTGCTACCCAAGCCAAAACGATAAAGATCTGATCTTTTTGCAGAAGAAGAGAAAGTAGAACAGAAAGCATAAATAAAATGAAATGGTGGAGTGATTGGAATAAACCTGTTCTTTGCGGTAGATGTGAATCGAAAAAGGCTAACTTCTCTAAATTCGTTGAATTAGCAAGTGAGATCTGGTGATTTTGGGGTATGGATGCTCAACCTGGAAGGAACTTTTAGCTTTGAGGAATTGGAGCCCGTTTAGCTTAGCTGATTTAGAGTAGCTGATAAGTATATGTGCTGAAAAGCTGATTTAAAAAATAAGCAATTATGTGCTTGGATAAAAGTGCTGAAATTAATAATAAGCAGCTAAAAATTGGGTATACAAAGAATTTTGTTTAAAAAGAAGTATTTTAGGGATAGAATAGTAAATATTTTGGTCAAATCTAAAGTGCTTATAAGCTGAAATTTGATAACTTGGGGAGACCAACTTATGTCTTTTGGCTTATTTTTGGCTTATAAGCACTAACTTATAAGCACTTTTAATTTTACCAAACACTTAGATAAGCTAAAAAGTGCTTATAAGTCAGTTTGACTAGCTTATAAGCTTAGCCAAACACCCTCTCGGGAATGCACGTGTTCAGCTAGGGCAAAAAGAGTCAGCAAAATTAATAAAATTACAAGAATACCCCGGACAAATTAGAAAATTGAATGGAACACACACATTGATGGAGAGGCGTCTGTGTTCCCTTTTCTAATAAGTAGGAAAAACATATTGTCTTTGTGAAAAAACGTGAAAGAACAGAATCAAAAATCCTTCCAAAATTTCAAATCCAAACGTTGGCCCCTTTTTCCATGAGATTTACACGACCCAATCTGACGGGCCGTGATAGGCACCCGGTACCTTACTCAACCGAGTACCAACGTAACGTCTATTTCTTAGTACATTATCATGTACACATTACATACGGCCCTAATAGGCCAACACGATTATTTATAAACTCAAGATAACGACCAACAAGGCCATATAATCTTTTGCGTACAAGACATATGTCTACAAACCTATAAGAGTACATAAATATCATAAAGGTAGGGACAGAGTCCCGCCATACCAAACAATAGACATCTAAATCATACTAACCAAGTATACAACTCCGAAACAAATGGAGCGCACCAACATCTTCCGCCGAGCTGATATCCTACTTGGAGGGCTCTCGACCAGTCTATCTGGACCCGCGGGCATGAAACGCAGCGTCCCCAAGCAATAGGGACGTCAGTACGAATACTGTACCGAGTATGTAAGGCACATAAATAGATAAAAAAAAAAGACATGGAAGAAATATATAGTACATAACTTAACATTTAAGTCTGAATAACTTTGTAAATCATAAATTACCTTTAGCGTCATGCATATGAGTATTAATGTCATGTATTGCATAGGTATATTTTTCATAACATCATAGACTCTCAGGGCATCCCATCATATCATATAGGCCATTGTGGGCAAAATCATCATCGTATACCAGCTGATCAGGTGGTGGTGCGTATATAACACCATAACCTTTCCCATATCCCATACATATATATATATATATATATATATATATATATATATATATATATATATATATATGCATATATAATGCCGTTTGAATACATACATATATATGCGTATATAACGCCATTTGAATACATACACGTGTATGCGTATATAATGCCGTTTGAATCATATTTCAGTCACTGTGGGCAACATCATTATATACCACACTTGATCAAATAATTCTTTCGTTCCATCTTAGCTTTCTTTGAACATACGCTATTACTTTTCCTGGTCTTTCTGCCCCCCACCCCTTTTGCGTCCATGCATAGCTTATTTCAGTGCCCACACTTGTCAGAGTTTCCATACAACTCATAAAATCTCGAATATTACTTTTAATTGTTACTTCCCGTTCATCAGCCACGGTATATGCCATTTTCCTTTTGAATGCTTACAATATTGTTACGAGATTCTTTCTACATGATCATTTTCTTTTTAGGTCGTTGTGCTTAGGTTGAGGCCTTGTTTCTTATCTCCTCGGCTAGTCTTTCATTGTAGTATTTAGGGAAGACCTTCTTACTCTTGTAAATATGCGAGCTTATCCCTTTTTTATATCCGTACTTGCCTATAATCATCTATAGTTGCTTACTTCTATGTCCTTGTGCTTCTATGATTGCTTATGAACTGATATTTTGACTGTCTTCCCAGTGGCACTTTCTTTTATCCCCATAACACTCATACGGTACCTTTAACTACCCCGAATCTTATTTGAATATATCTAAAGTATTATAATGATATTCTTCGAGGCTCAATTCTCCATGTTGGGTTCTACTATGTTTACCTTACAAGATCTGATGACTCGTCTGTAACCTCCTGTTTAGCCATAACTAGGATCTTCCTGACCAATTACTAACTACTCATTGGCCCATTCTTATATCAATATTCCTCGTAACCTTTTTTGGGTTATTTCCTTTGTCTTAACTTACATATCACACTGTCTCCTTATTTATTAATAACAGCTCGGGCGGGAACCTTTACTTCCACTTCTTGACTTCGTCCTTGCACAACGTTCTTGAATCGTAGCGTATCTGCAAGATTTTGGATAAGTGCCATCTCATTCCACTTTCATTTTTTGCATTCTTCCTTTACCATTCCATAGTCACTACAACTACTTAATTTTTAACTTAATGCCACATCACTCCATATTCACCCCCTTTAGGGGTGTAATAAAAGCTGAAGCCACGAGGATCTACCTATAGATGTTTTACCTCTTCATCTTTGGCATCGTTTCTCAATATCAATGATCCTTACTCACTTTGCAGCAATCCTTCTGTACTAAGGATGAAAAATTCCCTTTCCCGTAAGGGTGACACTTAGCATAACTGGCACATACAGTCTCTTAAGCTCAAGTTTGCTCTCATTGCTTGCTCTTAAGGAAGCATCTCTCTGAATGACTATTCTCTGAATTCATCATGAATTTTCTTTTGTGGTTCATTCTATTACTTCAGAAATGAATCTGAAATTCCCATGATGCCAAGTACTTTCCAATCATTCAGTCCCTAATTCATATTTAGTTTATCTTGTTTACCAACCCATATTGATTTTTATTACTCTGGGGATTAACTCCCCCCCCTCTTTTAGGCGCTTTGGAGTCACGAACTTATTTCTCAAAATGAGGATATAACCTTATGGACTATACTCTTTCGTTGTCTTAATGCCCATCACCTTTCTTATCTTCCTTCATTTGACTATAGGTTCTGTAATGCTCTACCATTTTTATCCATGTATCACACCTTATTCATAAAGCCTCATTATCTCTCTTCTCATTATTCTGCTAATATTTTTGCATATCCCTTTTCTTATGAAAACTTCAATACGACATTCTTTCGCTTTTAGCTTTCCTTTGCTCCATCTAGTGGCTCGTCAAGTTGTTTAACGATCTCTCTTTACTAGGGACACGAGCAACACTAAGGTAATATTTATCCCATCAAGGCTTATAGTGCACATCTTTGTAGCACTCGTATCTGGCTGCACTATTTTAGAGTGTACCATCTGGGGTCTCATAAAAAGATCTATTAGCATATTTGCAATATCCTTCGGAAATGTCAACTGATGCAATCAATTAATCCGTCATATATTTCTTATACTACTTTTGTTAACCCCATAGGGCATAGCTGGAATGGGTGTGACCAATTTTATATACCTTTGTTACTATTGAATATAACTCAAAAAGCTTATGTTCCTCTGCCTCAATCATAAATGTTGTTAACCTTCATTAAATGGATGCTTCATACCGTTTATTCACCTTGCTTCTTTTACTTCATGAAAGCATTGTCTTTCACCATAAAGGTGGATAGATATTCTTGCCTCAAGGTTCCTTATCAGCAGGCTTACACCTTTCAGTATACCCATGATCTGCTAAAGACCCCAAATTTACACATTTCCGGATGTAGGTATATTGATGGGCCGCGACGTGCACCCGGTACCTTACTCAACCGAGTACCAATATAATATATCTTTCTTATTACATCATCATATACACATGACATATGGGCCTAATAGGCCAATCTGATATTTTATAAACACGAAACATAGGCGGACAAGGCCGTACAATCTTTTACGTACACGACATATGTCTACAAGCCTCTAAGAATACATAAATGTCAGAAAGGTCGGGATAGATTTCCGCCATACCAAACAATACACGTCCAAATCATACTAACCAAACAAGCAACTCTGAAGCGAATGGGGCGCACCAACATCTTCCGCGGAGCTGATAGCCTATTCAGAGGGCTCTCGACTCGTCTATCTGGACATGCGGGTATGAAACGCAGCCTCCCCAAGCAAAAGGGACGGCAATACGAATAATTTACAGAGTATGTAAGGCATATAAATAAATACATAGGAGGCATGGAAGACATATGGAGTACATGACTCAACCTGTAAGTCTGAATAACTTTGTAAATCATAAATTACTTTCAAAGTCATGCATATGCATATGAATTTCACGTCGTGCATAAGTATATGTTTCATAACATCATCAACCTCTGAGGTAATCCCATCATATAATATCGGCCACAGTGGGCAAAGTCATAATTGTATACCAGCTGATCAGGTGGCGGTGCACATATAACGCCATAACCTTTCCCATATCCCATATACATATATATATATATATACATACATACATACATACATATATATGCATATATAATACCGTTTGAATACATACATATATATGCGTATACAACGCCATTTGAATACATAACCATGCATGCGTATATAACGTCGTTTAAATCATATTTCAGTTACTGTAGGCAACATCATCATCATATACCAGCACATACTGGTTTCTATTACTGTGGGGATTAACTCTCCCTTCTGGTAGTCGCATTGAAGTCACGAACTTATTTCTCGAAATGAGGATATAACCTTATGGCCTATACTCTTTCGTTGTCGTAAGGCCCATCACCTTTTGTCTCTTCCTTCATTCGACTATAGGTTCTGTAACGCTCTACCATATTTATCCATATATCACACCTTATTCATAATGCTTTCTTATCTCTCTTCTCATTACTTTTCTAATATTTGTGCATATCCCTTTTCTTGTGAAAACTTCAATACAACATTCTTTCGCTTTTAGCTGTCCTTTGCTCCATCTAGTGGCTCTTCAATTGCTTAACGTTCTTGCTTTACTAGGGACATGAGCCACTCTAAGCTAATATTTATCCCTTCAGGGCTTATGGTGCATGTCTTTGTAGCACTCATATCTGGCTTCACTATTTTAGAGTGCACCATCTAGGTGTCTCATAAGGAGATCTATTAACACCTTTTTAATATCCTTCCGAAATGTAAATTAGCGTAAACCATCCATCCATCATTTTGGGTTACTCTAACCCCAGCCGGATTCTGCTATCACATCCTTCTCTTACACCATATCCGTTAGCTCCCATTGGGCATGACTGGGATAGGTGTGGCCGATTGTACGTACATCTTTTACTGTTGAAGGTAACTCAAAATGCTTATATCTCTCTTCCCGTATGATAATCTTTATTAACTGGGTGCCTCGTACCCTTCTTCACCTTGCTTATTTTACTCGCTGAAACTTGTGTCTAACTTCCAATTCCGTTATTCCTTTTTACCGTAAGAGTGGATAAGTATGCTACCATAAAGCTCCTCATCAAGAACATTATACGTCTTAGTACATACATGATCTGCTAAAGATCGTACATTCACTTATCGTATGCATCATGAAAAATCGACTTCCTCTTACTCAAATCTTCCACAACTATCTCTCTTTCCAAACTTCTTTTCGAATATAAGTATCGTCTTATTACCAATAGAATTTAGGAATTTGAATTCCTATGACTGAGCTCTACCACACGATCTGGAGTAAGAAGAAAGAGTGACAATCTTAAATGCCCTGTAGCCTCCTGCTTATAAGTGTGGTGCACGAAATACCCATAAACAAGATTCCACTAGACACGGCTTGTAGACTCCCTAGGACAGAACTGCTCTGATACCACTTTTGTCATGACCCAAACTGATGGGCCGCGACGGGCACCCGGTACCTTACTCAACCGAGTACCAACGTAACATATATTTATTATTACATCATCATATACATATGACATATTGGCCTAATAGGACAACCTGATATTTTATAAATACGAAACATAGGCTGACAAGGCCGTACAATCTTTTACGTATACGATATATGTCTACAAGCCTCTAAGAATACATAAATGTCAGAAAGGTTGGGACAGAGTCCCGCCATACCAAACAATACATGTCTAAATCATACTAACCAAACAAGCAACTCCGAAGCGAATACCAACATCTTCCGCGGAGCTGATAGTCTATTTGGAGGGCTCTCGACTCGTCTATCTGGACCTGCGGGCATGAAACGCAACGTCCCCAGGCAAAAAGGACGTCAGTACGAATAATGTACCGAGTATGTAAGGCACATAAATAAATATATAGGAGACATGGAAGACATATGGAGTGCATGACTCAACCTGTAAGTCTGACTAACTTTGTAAATCATAAATTACTTTCAACGTCGTGCATATGCGTATGAATGTCATGGCGTGCATAAGTATATGTTTCATAAAATCATCATCCTCTGGGGGCATCCCATCATATCATATCGGCCACTGTGGGCAAAGTCATAATCATATACAAGCCCATACTGATTTCTATTACTCTGTGGATTAATTCTCCCTTCCGGTAGTCGCATTGGAGTCACAAACTTATTTCTCGAAATGAGGATATAACCTTATGGCCTATACTCTTTAGTTGTCTTAAGTCCCATCACCTTTCGTCTCTTCCTTCATTTGACTATAGGTTCTGTAATGCTCTACCATTTTTATCCATGTATCACACCTTATTTATAATGCTTTCTTATTTCTCTTCTCATTACTTTTCTAATATTTGTGCATATCCATTTTCTTGTGAAAACTTGTATATAATGCCATCTGAGTCATGGGTTAATGTACATGTATAAATGCATGAAATGCATATGTAATACAATAACAAAATCTCTCGATACGTCATATGACCATTATACCTTTGATTAATATCATAACATCATTTTACGTATTTTCTGAGACCCATGAACAGACGATGGAATAATAATACATATGAAAATTCAAGAACATAGTACTTCTAATACTTCTATGAATATAATCATGTATGAAATTTGTGCATTTGCATATTTCGTTTGTATCGTAAGGATCATGCCAAAGGAAAGAAGCGATAGCCTTAACATACATGTTCCTTGACTTATATGCACGAAATGAAGCTACTGCTCCTTTGAACTTGACCGAAATTGATGATTGGACAGTATAAGATTGGAACGAAATTCTTTCTGCTTACCAGATTTTGGGACGTTAATCCCTTTTGTCCAAATCAAGAAAGCTAATCTACTGATCCTTCACGTTTTCTTGGAATGAATTGAACAAAATCTTAATCTTGCTACTGTTTGTCTTTGTAATGGAATGAATTGGAATGGATTGGAAAGGCTTGTATTTGTAATGGAATGAATGAATTTGGAAAGACTTGGAACAAAATCACGTTTCTATTGTTCCTTAGTCTTTAAGTAGTAAGAATGTCATATTGTTTCTTGTTTGATCAAATGAAGCCGAACTTCCTAAATGCCTTACACGTAATTCAATAAAGACTATGAGTCATTTACCTTAAATATTGGGCTGCCACCTCATGTTATTGATATTTATAAAATATATCCCCAATTAATTAGGTAATATCCCGTTATCCGTTAATTAATTAATTACCCCCAAAATTAAAAATTATTCCCACTTACTTGAAATATTACTCACTTTTCACATACCTTATACACCTTACTATTATGGTCATGTAGTGCCTTATATGGTACTAATCCATAAATATCGAGTATTTTAGCTCGAGCCGTATTTTATTCTAACATGCCAAACTTGGACGAAAATTCATTTTCTTTGACTTGCTCCGCCTTTCACCTTTACTAATCACTTGTGAAATACATAATCCTTATAATCCCCAAATTATCTTTTCCTTGGACTGATGTTAATTTTCTTATGATAAATTTCACATAAAATACTATAGGATGCAACATTGTCGTAACTTATTACTCTGAAGCGTAACATCACTGTAATATAATACTGTCGGGTACAATACTGTCGTAACTTAATACTACAGGACGTAACATCAATCGTAATATATTAATACAAATCATAACATCGTCATAATATAATACTAGTGGACAAAATATTGAAGTAATATTGCGGGGCATAACATCATTCCTACCCTTGGGAACATTCGTCCTCGAATATTGATTTATGCTCTTATCATTTTCATAACTTATAGCTCTTGTGAATACCATAATACTCTTCCTTCCATTTAAGCAGTTGCTCTGTGAATAAATCTAAAGTCTAGGGTATTTTCCTCTTTAGTCTTTTTGCTCATATCATGATCTGTGGTCAAAATCTTCCTAATCTTGCAACTTCTGTTACCTCCAGTCATGCAGGCTACATGACCCTGGCTTTATAGGTGCACTTACGCGATTCATATTTTTTCTCCTTTTATCTTTTAGTTAATCTGTAGTTTTTACTTTGTATATACAAGGCTCAATAGGATGCCTCTCTGGGCCTCTATAGGTATATTGATGTCCTTTGCTCGATACTTTGTAGAACTTGCGAATATGGCCATATCTCATTTAATAGAAACCGATGGGCCGCGACGGGCACCTGGTACCTTACTCAACCGAGTACCAACGTAACGTATCTTTCTTATTACATTATCATATACACATGACATACGGCCCTAATAGGTCAACATAATTATTTATAAACTTAAGACATCGGCCGACAAGCCTATACAATCTTTCACCTGCAAGACATATATCTACAAGTCTCTAAGAGTACATAAATATCGCAAAGGTCGGAACAGAGTCCCGCCATACCAAACAATAGACCTCTAAACCATACTAACCAAATATGCGACTACAAAGCAAATGGTGCGCACCAACATCTTCCGCTGAGCTGATAGCCTACTTCGAGGGCTCTTGACATGTCTATCTGGACCTGCGGGCATGAAACGTAGCGTCCCCAGGCAAAAGGGACGTCAGTACGAATGATGTACTGAGTATGTAAGGTACATAAATAAATACATAAGAGACATGGAAGACATATAGAGTACATGACTCAACTTGTAAGTCTGAATAACTTTGTAAATCATAAATTACCTTTAGCGTCATGCACATGCATATGAATGTCATCTCGTGCATATGTACATGTTTCATCATATCATCAGCCTCTGAGGGCATCCCATCATATCATATAGGCCACTGTAGGCAAAATTATCATCGTTTACCAGCTGATCGGGTGGTGGTACATATATAATGCCATAACCTTTTTCATATCCCATATGCATATATATACATACATATATATGCGTATATAACGCCGTTTGAATACATACATATATATTCATATATAACTCCATTTGAATACATACCCGTATATGCATATATAACGTCGTTTGAATTATATTTCAGCCATCGTGGGCAATATCATCATCATATACCAGCTGATCAGGTGGTGGTGCGTATATAATATCGTAACCTTTTTGTATATCCCATATACATATATATACATACATATATACGCGTATATAATGTCGTCTGAGTCATGGATCAATGTACATGTATAACTGCATGAAACACATATGAAATTTAATAACAAAATCTCTCGATACGTCATAAGACCATTATACCTTTGGTTAATATCGTAACATTATTTTACGTATTTTCTGAGACCGATAAACAAACAATGGAATAATAAGCCACATGGAAATTCAAGAACATAGGCACTTCTAATACTTTTATGAATAGAGTCATATATGGAATTTGTGCATTTGCACCTTACATTTGTATCATATGGATCATGCCAAAAGAAATAAGAGATAGTCTTAACATACCTGGGGGTATGGAATACTCCGTATAATACTCTTCACTACAAGAAAAAGCCTTATTTAAGACCAACCTTTAGGGACGAGTTAATAATCCCGTCGCAAATAATATATGTATTAGGACGAGATTATATTGCGGTTCTTAATGCTTTATTTTATTGGGAAGGTAATAAATATGGTCCCTAAAAAAATAGTAGTTGGTCCAAAATTATAATTGAGAGGGCTTGAGTAGGAGAGAGTGGCGCCAAATCTAATACCAAAATATTAAAAAAATATTATTTTCTAAAAATTATGCGCCAAAACAAAAAAGTAAAAGGATCTAAAAACAAAATTAAAGCTCTGTATTCCCAAAACATAGTACCGTGTAAAATATTTTGCCCTAATCTCCGTCGCTAGCTTTAGAGTGGGTCTCGATCATCTTCGTCTGCGAAATCGTCAACTCGTCTGGTCTGCGAAACTAATTGTTGGGTTGCTATATTTTTACTGCTTGCTCAAGTTTGTTCTAAGAAGACATTCTTTTTCAATTTGCTGAGGTACTTCTTTTCCTTTTTTCAGTTAACAGTAGAATTCTCTTTTTTCTTTTGTGAGTTTATTACAAGCTTTTTTTCTTAATTAGACTATATTTCTAATCACACTTGCCGGGTATTGTTCGTTTCAATTCAATATGACAGATTTTGGATAATTGATTATAATATTATGTATCTTCTTTTTGAATTTTGTTCATGCTCTGTTTTTTTCCTGGGTAGCTCTGTGTATGTATGTGAAATTTTTTTCAAATACTTCTATGGAAATTTTCATATTATATGCACAAACTGTAGCAACACTAACCCGTAATCATATTGAAGCCATCTTGGGAAGAAATTGTATTGAAAAGGGAAGAACTTTGATGCTGCCAATGTGTTTGAAGATATGCCTAAAACAACTGAATATTTCTTTTCTAGACTTTTTGCTAGAGTTGATGTTGTCTTCTCCTCCAAAATTTGGATGAGCTTTAGTGGTAATAACTGTGAAAATAATTCATGTATAATTAGTTACCAATTCATGAGCGCACAAGAAAATTTGTTCGCTCGAGTTGCCATACTACTTGAGTGTGTTAGTTAGTGGCTTTATCAGTGGAAGTTATTTTGTGAAGTAGCTTGAGTCGGTTGAATGTAAACGCAATGTTCCTTTTCATTGAGAATATAGCTTGCTATGGTCTGGTTTTAAGGGGGCTGCTACAGGTACCTTGAAATAAACGACAGGAAATTTGTTCTAGAATTGAAAAAAAATACAAGTTTCTGTGGATAATTCTGTCAATATTATTTTGAAATGCAAAAACTTAAGAAATGCAACTTGGGGTTTATTCTGGTTTCTTTTTCTTTAGGTTTGACATTTTAGTATTTTTGTTTTGTCTGTTCTCTTTTTATTGCTATTATCTTCAATGCATATTTGCTTATCAGAAGCAGTGTATTTAGAAAAACTTGAACAGATTGTATGAAAGTACACCGAATATAATAAATAAACACTGACGGCTATACAAACTTTATTTACTATGGTTCAAAAGATA
The DNA here is from genome assembly GCA_026770625.1 of Nicotiana glauca. NCBI lineage: Eukaryota > Viridiplantae > Streptophyta > Magnoliopsida > Solanales > Solanaceae > Nicotiana > Nicotiana glauca. The sequence goes on from MU698331.1 coordinate 125,552, forward strand.
AAGAAACCGAATAACTGTCGAAGTTATTTTGCTGGTCCAATGTGTATATGTTATGTGAGAACTCTAAGCTTTTGGTATAATGTCAAATCTTTATTTTGTCTTTTATATTGACATTTATGGTACTTTCGATTTTGGTTCAAGATATTTATCTTGTATATTTATCTTACGCCTAAGTTTTCACTGTTACACTTGTGAAAGTATAAAATGCCCTGATTCAGTTATCTTTAATTATAGTGAAAGCAATCATAGGAAGTTGGGTTTGCGATTACTATTTTTGTTTTGAGTTATATGGGTTGATTTTCTAAAAGTTTTGTTGAATTTAGATTTTTGTGGAGCTGGAGATAAGAGAAAAAACCTTGAGGAGGAAAAAAAGTATTGTCATTAGTTTTTAGTTTTTGCTTCTCGATTGTGCATCTTTGTACCTCATAAACATTTGAATCTTCATTTTTTGTTTTTTCAATTGCAGAAAATATGGTAAATAATTCGTGCTTAGCTTCCCTTACAGTTTAATAATATAAAACATTGAAATTTGCTTTTTTCAGAAAAAAAAGAATAATTCTTTCACGGTGCTCTACATCTTGATCCTACCACACTTAGTTATATCTTTTTGTCATGATTCATTATTTCTAAAAGTTTATACTACTGACATTGTGAATATATTTGTGCAGTGTACTTTTCCTTAGTTTCGTTGAGCATGCTGATTTATTTTATCTTATGTACATGAGTTATATGCCTTTTATATGTTGATTTTCAAGATTTATTGCTATTACTCATATTCTAAAATTATTTTTCAATTGCCCTATTTAATTTATTGGGAATTAGGTCTCAAAGGCTTGATATGTTGGTTTCAGCTACATAATTGAAGCTTGTAAGATGTCAAAAAAAATAATTATGGGTGTTTGTTATTCCGTCATCTAGCAAAATAAAAAATTCTTTAAGCTTTATGGGTTTTTGTTTGTTTGGTTTTACTTCTGATCTTCTTTAAATTTATGTATAGTTTATATTGTTCCTTAATGGGTCTGCATATTTCTTTCTATTTATGTTATATTGTTGACCAAGCTAGTTGTATATTGGAATAGGAGGGGTTCAAATGGAGTGAAATTGATATTCTGGATTGGTAAAGCTAATTAAACTAGTTTGAGATTAAGACGTAGTAATTACAATTTGTATTTATGATTTATGTTTCAGTTATGATAATTCAATAATATTTGTATTTTCTTTGATCCTTTTCTTTGACTCATGACCTTTCTCCAAGATTATGGCACCTAGCAAGCAATGGATGCAACTTGTTGATAATCGGATCGATGAAGCCTACTTATTTGGAGTGCAAAAGTTTTTGGATTATGCTTTTCAAAAAACAGGAGAAGAGTATGAAATACGATGCTCGTGTGTCAAATATTGTAATAAAACTTTAGGAACTCGTAAGACAGTTGAGACACATTTGAAAGTATATGGAATAATTCAAAATTATACTTTTTGGTATCATCACGGGACAAAGTTAGGTGAGCCACTGTCAGAATTAGAAGATGAAGACGGTGATGAACTAGAAGAATGTGAAAGTGAAGAAGATGAAGTACAAGAATTGTTGAGAGATCTATATCCTAATATTGATGGAAGAATTGAGAAAACTGATTGTGATGAATTAATTGAAGAGGAACCAAATATTGAAGCAAAAAATTTTTACAGGCTATTGAAGAATTTCGAGCAGCCACTGTACCAAAATTCAAAAGCTTCAAAGCTTTGCTCTTTGATTAAATTGCTTCACATCAAAAGTATGAGTTGTTGGAGTAATGAGTCATTTATAATGTTATTGAAAATGTTAAAAGAAGAGTTGTTAACTGATGGTGCCGATTTTTTAAAATCGTATTATAAGGCAAAGAAGATAATTCAAGACTTTGGCCTTTCATACAGCAAGATTGATGCTTGTACTAATGATTTCATGTTATACTGGAAGGAGGATAGTTTACTTGATTCTTGCAAAGTTTCTGGTGCGTCTAGATGGAAAATAGGTAGACATAGCGGGGAAACAAAGAATAAAAAAGGTAAGAAGATAGCATCAAAGACTTTATGCTATTTTCTATTAAAGCCTAGGCTTCATAGGTTGTTTATGTCTACAACGATATCTACTTTAATGACATGACATAAAGATAAAAGAGTTGATGATGGAATAATGAGGCACCCAGCTGATTCAATGGCGTGAAAGTCATTTGATGAACTTCATCCTTCATTTGTGTCAGAGCCTCATAAGGTCCGACTTGGACTTGCTAGTGATGGATTTCAACCATTTCGGAATTCAAAAACCTCATATAGCATTTGGCCTGTGGTTCTTATTCCTTATAATTTACCACCTTGGTTGTGTATGAAACAAGAAAATTTTATTTTGTCAATACTTATTCCTGGTCCAAATAGTCCAGGAGATGCAATTGATATATATCTTCAACCTTTAATAGAAGAATTGAAGGAGTTGTGAGAAGTTGGCATTGAGACCTTTGATGCATCATCTAAACAAAATTTTAAGTTGCATGCTTCTTTGTTATGGACCATCAATGACTTTCCAGACTATGGAAATTTATCTAGATGGAGTACAAAAGAAAAGTTGGCATACCCATGATAAAGACACCTCCTCAATTCGATTGGCTAATAGTAAGAAGCAATGCTTTATGGGTCATCGGTGCTAGCTTTCTCTTAGCCACAAATGGAGGAATGACCAGGATTCATTTGATGGTACAAAAGAGAAAAGGCTCCCACCAAAAATTCAGTCTGGTATTGAGATACTTAATCAAATACAATATCTTGAAGGGATGCAATTAACAAATGATCCAAAGAAAAAGAAAAAAATATCACATGAAAATCGAAAGGATAATTGGAACAAGAAAAGTTTTTTTTTTTTAACTTCCATATTCAAAGTCTCTCTTATTGTGACATAATTTGGATGTTATGCATATTGAAAAAAATTATATGTGATAATATTATAGGAACAATCATGAATGTCAAGGAAAATACCAAGGATACAATTAAAACTAGATTAGACTTGCAAGACATGAATATTAGGCCGGAATTGCACCCCATCCAAAGAGGGGAGAAAGTTAAAGTTCCAACTGCATGCTACACATTGCCTCCTGAAAGTAAGCACAAATTATGCCAGTTCCTAAAGAATTTAAAGGTTCCTGATCGGTTTTCATCTAATATTTCTCAATGTGTGAACCTGAAAGATCACAAGATATCTAGGTTGAAAAGTTATGATTGCCATATTCTTCTGCAACATATACTCCCCTTTGCACTTTGTGGTATATTATCCAAAGAAGTGTGTGAATTGCTTATTGAGTTATCTTTATTCTTTAATGTGCTTGGATCAAAGGTGTTAAGTATTGATGACTTGAAACAAATTGAAGCGCAAATTCCCATAACGCTATGCAAGTTACTAAAGGACTTCCCTCCTTTATTTTTTGATGTCATGGTGCACTTGCCTATTCATTTAGCTAGTGAAGCTAAGATTGTTGGACCTATTCATTATCGGTGGATGTATCATGTGGAACGATGGTTATATTTTTTGAAATCTTTGATTGGTAATAGGGCATGTCCAGAAGGCTCTATATTGCAGAAGGCAACATTGAAAATGAATGTATGACCTTATGTTCATGGTATCTGCATACGATTGACACAAAATTCAATCGACCTGAATGAAATTATGATGGGGGTTTGAAAAAATCTAATGGAGGTTTATCTATGTTCTATCAACTTGGAAGTACTCTGGGAGCTAAATAACAATGTGATCTTGAAGCAAATGAATTGGAACAAGCACATATATACATACTGAAGAATTGCGATGAAGTCATACCATATCTCGAGTATGGAGAGTTCTTTCAAATCGTCTCATTTTTCTTATTTTCTTTAGGGTAATTTTTTTATATGACATTTATGGTTCACTTCAAATTTATAGAGAGTTTGCACAAACACATGTGGATACTGTGCAATACTTGTCTGATGCAGAATGGAACAATTTATTGAATGGTTTAAAGTTAGGGTGAGTAATACATAAAAATCAAATTTGAATTTTTAACGTCGTATTACTAATTCTAAATTATTCAACTTAATCTTATTGATAGGTTGCACAATTGCATAAAGGAGATGATAGTCGGATCATGAAAAATCTACTCTCACTTTCACGTGGTCCTACCCAATATACGACACATTTTAATGGTTACATTGTTAATGGATATAGATTTCATGTAGAAGACTATGATAAAAATTTAAGGACTCAAAATTGTGGTGTTGTTGTAGTTGGCGAGAATGATAAAGATAGTGAGAACGTTGATTACTATGAAATTTTAACAGATGTGATTGAATTGCAATTTCTCATGGATAGAAGAGTGATTTTATTTCGATGTAATTGGTTTGATGTGTATGATAAAATAAAGGGAATTAAAAAAGATGAGTATGACTTCGTGAGTGTTAATTCAGGGAGATTTTTGAAAATAAATGAGCCTTTTATTTTAGCGGAGCAAGCATCTCAAGTGTTTTATGCTATTGATAACTCCAACAAAGGTTGGCATGTAGTGATGAATATTCAACCTCGTGATTCTTATGAGATTGTAAAACCAATAGATGATGATATTGTAGACTTAGGAAATCCTTCACAAAAGAAATAAAAAAGAACCGATGAGGTGAAGTATCTATTATGAATTAGTATATTTATTGTTACATATACTGATGGCATAATTTCTTTCAATACTATATTGTCACATGTTTTCCAAGTATTTTTTTACTTTTGGCTCTTTGCAGGTTCAATATGAAACCATCAAAGACTGAAAATGAGGTGGAATCAACTATGAAGAATACAACCAAATATGTGTTCGTCCCGCCAGGTGCTATAAGAAAGGGACAAGGACGAGGATGAGGGCTTAGATCTTTGGTTGAGAAAAAGAATATGGCAATCAAGATTTTATTTCCTCAATCTAATGATCATGTTAAGCAATACATCCAAACAATTGAAACAAGTAAGATATTTTAAATCTACTGTTTTTAATGTGTACAACTAAATTTTACTGTTTAAATATTAGTAATATGATCTCGTTTTGTTAGGTGCTATTGGGAAAGGACAAGGACAAGGGCTTAAAAGCTCTACCATGTCTGCTAGTCAAGGAATGGGAACGATACATAAAAACTTTATCGTTCTTGAAAGAGTATATGCAAATTGATATTCCATTGCCTCCATCTACTGATCAAATTAAGCAATTTACCCAAAAAGTTGAAGCAAGTAAGTTTTTCCAAATTTTTGGTATTTTTAATTGCATATGTTACTAAAATTAGATGCCAAACTAAAATGGGTTTTTGGTCTAGGTTCAATAGGGAAGGGACGGGAGCAAACTCCTAGATCTTTATGCTCATCTTTAGGAATTTCTAAAAGCACAAGATCAAATTTTACCATGTATTCTAACCATGAAATGCGAACAATGGATAAAAACTCCTTGATTCTTGAGAAAGAGCATATGCAAACAAATATTTCATTGCCTCAAGTTATGCAACACACTCAAGCAACTGAAACAGGTATGAAATTTTGAACCAATATGTTATTAATTTATAGAACTGAGTTTTATTGCTATACTTTTTACCAAATTATGTAGCCGTAGGTTCTTCATCTAATCCTGGAAAGGTAAAGAGAGCTCGAGGGAGGAACAAGTGCAAAGAAGTTGCATCACTTGAAGTCGGACAAAAGCTGAAAGTAATCTTTTTCAATAATCAAACAGTTGGAACAAATAGCATACTATTTTCGAGGAACTTGGGAAGAATCATTCGTGACAGTAAAATGTGTCCATTGGGAGTATCATCATGGAATAATATTAAGGTATAAAATCTTAATCACATGTGGGCAGCTATTGAGGTAAGTAAGATATTTATACAGTGAAGATGCATATCATTTAGCTAAATACATGTGTTCATGTTTGTGCCTCTATGTAGGAATCACAACAAGTGAACTGGGCAGCTTCCCTTTCTTGATGTCTTTCCATTTTTGTTCCAACATATCCTCCAGCTGTATTATTCAGTAGCTCAAAATTTTTGTTGCATGTGCTGCTTGTTCTACAAATTGAGATATTGATATTGTATTATCAGTAGTGCTTTATTGATGGTTCAAAGTAGATGAACGTCTGATGCATTATGATTTATAACTTCCTCTTGATGATGCTCTTTTTAAATTTGGCAATCACATAGTCTCTAAATGTCACGGTTGCATTGCTCCAAAATGTGAAATACATTAGCATGTTTTTATTGATAGTGAGGTGGGTATAAAAATATGGAGATACTTTGGTGGTCCTCTAGGTATTAGACATCATAATAGACCTATCAGAGACATTATATTAGTTGAAGCCTATGCAGCCAAGCATAGTATTGAATTGTGCATTCCACAGGGATTCAGTGACATTATATTAGAGATTGAATGCTTATTCTTTGGAGTGGAATGACTTCTTTTGGTTTGTCGAAGTTGGCTGAACTATGTAACATCAGAAGGCAGGATTTGGCCTCCTCAATTGCATTTATGATATTTGGTCCATATCTGGGAGTATGGTAGAGAGAATGGTAACAATGTCTTTGATTTTTGGTTACTAGAAAAATGATAATTGTAGCATATTGCTCTTCATATTACATTTTTAGTGTGATACCATGGGTTATCTCTTATATATTAACATGGGATATCATGTAGCAACTGATTTTATTCTACAATTGACTGATTGTCTGGCGAGAAACTTTGTAAGTGCTTAAATTGTACTTTTTCCCAGTTCCCTAGTTGTTCTGTTATTGAATGTTTTCTTGAATTGATTAGTTTGATTCAAATGTTTATACACACAACATGCCTCTATAGGATCGTCGATTAAACTATACTGTACATCCTTTAATGTTTCTTCGTCCATCTCTTCTCTTCCTTGATTTCGCTCCTTCTGCAGCCTCATTGTTCTTCTCCATTGGCAACTTCCATAAAGACAAGTTGCAAAACATTTTGCAACAATTTTGCTGTTTAGTTGCAGAACTCACTTGATGTAATGATCAGGTCAATGGTATTCTCATTTTTGACAAGTTATCTGGAAACACTGATATCACATGTTGTTATGATTAGATGAAATGTGAATTTTGAGAAAGTTATTACCAAGAATAAATTTCAGCATAGTAATTGCAACAGATTTGTCTTTCTGAGGAGTATTGGATAATGGAAGATCCAATTATAATGTCACTGAATCCCTGTTGGAATTGCGACTCAAGATCCAATTCTTCGGGAGAAGTTTGCTAAAGAACCAGAACATGTCATAAATTTCTTCTTCATGCTGGCTGAGGAAGTAAGAGGAATCATGTCTCAGCTTGGTTTTAGAACACTTACTGAAATGGTGGGCCGTTCAGACATGCTTGAACTGGATAAAGATTTAACCAAGAACAATGACAAACTAAAGAACATAAAAATTTGACTCTACTGCTTCGACCTGCTACTGATATCCGTCCTGAAGCTGCCCATATTGTGTACAGAAATAGGATCATGGTATAGATATGGCTTTAGATAAAAATTTGATAGCCCTTTCTAAAGCTGCTTTGGAGAAAAGTCTTCCTTTATGCCCTGTTATCTATTCCTTTATGCATATGCCTTGTGTTGGTGCCTATACAAGATTATGTACTCCTAACAGAGTATCAAAATACAACAGATTCAGTTTAATGTGCTTCTAACACAATATCATGATTATTTACTAAAACTGAATATTTAACTCTAACTCATGTTTTGAATATTGTAGGATAAATTTGAGAGTGTTGACATGAATGATCATCGTGAACATATCTTCGGATGGATGAAAGAGTTATGGAACAAATGGAGAGGAAACTTGCATGCAAAATTTGTGAAAGATAAGCCAATCCAACAGACTATTAAGAATATTTCAAATGGAGTAGACAAGAAAGAATGAGAGTGGTTAGTAAAGGAATATTTTTCTTTAAAAAGTTTTCAGGTATTCCTAGTGATTTAATAATTTATTTCGCTAAAGCATCTGCAGCCTGATTCCCCTCCCTAGCACTTCAGTTGAAAAGTTGATATTTCAGGAGCTTATGTCTGGATCCTTTAAGATATACATGATGGCTGACAAGAACTCTCATCTAAGTTCACTTATTTGAGTTATCGAATTATGTGTTTTGGTGTGTAGTTTCAGCTTAAGAATCATAACACATGCACCAGAATAGAGGAAATAGAAAAGTTAGAAATATGATGAAGCTAAAAAAAAGGCTTAGATCAACAGAATGAATTCAAACTTCTCATTCAGATTCACGTAATGGATACTGTCTACCAAAATTCTTCCTTCAACTTTAGATCAACAGAATGAATTCGAACTGCAACCCCCGGCAACATAAATATCATCTCTATTAAGTTATACTAGTACTTATTACTGAAGCATTTATCACAACGAAAGTTTGTAAAATTAGTCTTTAGCATTTTGCTGCTCTTTATCATTTTTGCTGTCAGACTAGACATGTATATGTTTAAGTCAAACCAAACAGAAACTTACAAATATCTTCAAGTAGAGGAGTATTTTGGCACACTTATTTGCTTCAGCCAATAATCTTGTTATTGTTGGGGTCATCTAGGGGCCAACTTGATAGTAAGTAGCGTTTGAGTAAACGAACTTCCATTGAGATTCTGTTGGGGTTAGTAGATGCTCATCAGGTGCCAATTTCTAACATTTAATCTTAATATTTCACAAATATAGGCAAGAAGCAACAGGAATACAGCAAATCGAGCTAAGTTGAAGATGCTTCATCATATTGGTAGCAAGCCTATTCGTGAGATCATTTATCAAAAGGTATTATCATAAAATTTTGATTTTCCTAAGAAAAATATTTATGAGCTGTTATTTGACATATTTGCCTTTGATGCAAAGCAATTGAAAAACATGTATGTTTGGTAAATTGAATACATAAATTACTTGAAATTATGGTGGATTCAGAGTTTAAATGTGTTTTTACATATTTTGTATGCTCAAATCGAAGAAATTGTTCAAGCTGATCCATCTCTACCTAGCATAGAGATTGTAAAAAAATGTTGTGGACCTCAAACTCGTAGCCATGTATTTAGATTTGGGGATGGAGTGAAGGCGAAAGACTTGAAAGGTGGAACTTCTTCAAAGGCTTAATTACTGTCCGTGCTACGTTCAACTTGAGAAGAAAATAAATCTTTGAATGAGGAAAACAAATCCTTGAATTAGCGCTTTTATACCTTAGAAGATGAGATGAAAGAAATAAGAAAAATGAGAGAGTACTTCACTGCTCAACAATCACATGTCCCGCTTACGATGACTTCGCCTGTTTCAACTGAATGACCACTGTGTGCTGACCAAGTTAGTCACTATATACCCAACTTTTTACTTTTTATTCAAGATTTTCCTATAGTCAACTTCTATATTACAAAATTGAAATGATTCAAGTATGGTTTTTAGGATATTAATTTTTGGTTAGCTTATGTTTTTTAATCTTATTAATGGAACTTTCTACGTGCTGCCTTAGTCTGTGGAAGTTTCTTTTATTGGTTGAGGATTTCCTCTAGCTTGTGCATAGCACCTTGTTTGACCTTGCTTCTATAAATTTTAAGATGATATAATTGTTGGCTCCATTTCTTGAATGTTTCTATTCATTGGAGTAACTTGTTACACTTCGTTTGTCGTTGCTTCATCTTTTGCTATTCCTTTCTTCTCTTAACCTTTTGGTGGTACATTGACCAAATGGACATATTAGTTGATAAAATAGAAATAACTAGGACAATAGCTTTCCTAACAGTAGAAGATTATAAAGCATTAGAAGCAAAAATCCCTGTTGCAATCAATGGAACAGTTGGTTTCACATTTGAATCCCTCTCAGCTGCAGTAACGACCTGCTTTTTATGATCTTCAGAAGCCCTTTTGTTGGGTGATACAACTGACCATGCTTTAACTCCAGAAGTATGAGCCACATCTGATTGATTACAAGTAGAAATAGTGATATTCTTAGCTTCCTCCACCTTAGTTACTCCTACAGTAGCAATAAGTATTTTAGGATCATAAGCTGGCTTAAATTCCTGTTGCCCAACTCTGACTTGATTAGCTGTTTGAGCACCAGCATGTCATGACCCAAATTTATCCCACCATCGGGCGTCGTGATGGCGCCTACTAACGTAGCTAGACCAGAAAAACATTTTACATTCTCTATTGAACCTCAACAATATAATATTCTAATAATAATTAAATAAATGCGGAAGACTTTAGTTTTAATAAAACAATATAAAAATGCGGAAGTGAAACACATCACTACCCAAAATCTGGTGTCACTAGCTCACGGACTATTATAGAATACTACAACAAGTCTGAATGAAAGAAAAATATATATGTCTGTTTCGGTACAATGAAAAAAACTGAAATAAAGGAACGGGACTTTGGCCTGCGAACGCCAGCTAGACTACCTCGAGAGTCCCTGGACTGAAGATAGCTCCCAGATAGTAAGCCTACTGCTGCTGTCCAAAAGCTGCTCCTGGATTTGTGAACAAAGAGATGCACAGACTGTAGCATCAGCACAACCAACCCCATGTGCTGGTAAGTGCTTGGCCTAACCCCGGCGAAGTAATGACGAGGCTAGACCAGACTACCAAATCAACCTGTACAATCCTATATATATATATATATATATATATATATATATATATATATATATATATATTTATATATATATGATAAAAGAAAAAGAAATGCCGAAATTAAACAGTTAAAAAGGGAGGAAAACATGCTGTGGGGGAGTACAATCTGAGTATAAAATTTATCAGCGTAATTAAGAAAATAGGGCACAATAATAACTATCAAAGAATAAGAAGTTCAATAATTGCACGGCATCAACCTTCGTGCTTTTACTCTCATTCTCACTCAAAGCAATCGAATAAAATGCACGGCATCACCCTTCGTGCTTTCACTCACATGACTCTCATTTCATGGCACGGAATAACCCTTCGTGCAAATATAATCAAATCAGAGCACGAAATGTCCCTTCGTGCATAAACAATCAAAACATAGCACAGAATGACCCTTTGTGCAAAATTACTCTTCCTCACCCAAACAACAGTCATAGCCAAACAGGCAAGAGGAATAAATAAATAATAAGAACTATCCCAGCAACGGTACAACACAAATAACCACTAAGTCTCGGGAAGGGATCAATAACAACAACTTTCATCTCAACTTCTTTTAATACTTTCATCTCCTACTCAATAGCATTTATCATTCGAGCCAACGCTCCAAAATATTGATATTTCACAACTTATCCTCAAACTTTTCACATTTGTAGAAAAACATATTTTTAGCTTAGAAGAGTTCCAAATTGTCTCAAAAACAAGTACAAACAAAGACTCACGGTCATGCCAGACTGCGGTGTACAGACACTCATCACCATGCTTATACACCGTACTTAGTATTTAGTAATTAGCAAATAATATTCTAATCTTATTCCCTCAAGCCAAAGTTAGATCAAACACTTACCTCAAACCGGTACAAAAATCACTATGAAACGATGTCCTTGCCACGAGTATCCGGCTCCAAATGGCCCAAATCTATTCAATTCAATTACAAATCGTAAATAATATTGCAAACAACAGATTTCACTATTGAAATTAAAGCTAGGGCGCGAAAATAGGTTAAATGACCAGAACGCCCCTCCAGCTCACGTCTCGAAATCAAATAATTTTCACATTTTCAGAGCCCTCGTACTCTCACGAGTCTAACCATATAAAAATCTCCCAAATCGGAGGTCAAATGCCC
>MU698331.1:137399-147734 GCA_026770625.1 Nicotiana glauca
CATTTTCGTTTCTGCGGACAAGGGACCGCTTCTGTGGTCCTGCTTAAGCGGCAAAATAACTGCTTCTGTGGTTTCTCATTAAAGGGGGAAGTTCTGCTTTTGCGGACACATGACCGCTCCAGCGGTTCCGCTTCTGTGGAAAATATGACCGCTTCTGCGGTCTCTGAGGGGAAGCCAAAAATCGCTTCTGCGATGAGGAAGCCGCTTCTGCGATAAGGAAGCCGCTTCTACGGTTCCCAAACCGCAGAAGCAAAAATACCAGAAGGGAAACATACCACCTGCAACAACTTAGAAAATTTTCCCCGTTAACCACCCGAAATCATCCCGAGGCCCCCGGGGCCTCAACCAAAAGCACCAATACCTTATTCGAACTTGCACCGATCCTCAAAACACCTCAAACAAAACCAGAAACCCGATTAAATCAAGGATTCAAGCCTAAGAACTTCAAATTCTAACCAAATACGCTTTCGATCAAAAACCTAACCAAACCTCGTCCGAATGACCTGAAATTTTGCACACACATCCCAAATGACATGACGGAGCTGCGGCAACTTCCGAAATTCAAATCCAACACTAGGATCAAAAACTCACTATCGGACCGAAAACTTCAAAAATTAAAACTTCGGCATTTCAAGCCTAAATGAGCTATGGACCTCCAAATAACATTCCGAACATGCTCCCAACCCGAAATCACCTAACGGAGCTAACGGAACCATCAGATTTCCATTCCGAGGACTTCTTTATACTGTTCCGAATGCAGACCATTTTTTTTCAACTTTTGCTATTTAGGTCTGAAACACGTCAAACGACGTCCGATTTCGACCAAATTTCACAAAAAGCGCTTAACACATATTTAAGACTTGTATCGGGCGTCGGAACCAAAATACGAGCCCAATACCTACATTTTCTAGCTCATTTTCATTTCTATTTTTTCTTAATAATTTCAGAAAATAATTTAATAGAAATTTTTTTTTTCGAGGTTCTGGACCTTGGATTTCGACTACGGGCACATGCCCGTGTCCTATATTTTTCTACGGACCTCCTGGGACCATCACATCACGGGTCCGGGTCAGTTTACCCAAAATATTGACCAAAGTCAACTATATCAATATTAATACATAATTCTTCAAAATATTCACAGAATTCACATATTTTAACATAAAAAAAACTTTCGGCTTCGCGCCCAGACTGCGCATGCAAATCGAGGCAACTAAAAATGAGGTTTTCAAGGCCTCAGAAGTGCGGAAAAAGAGAAAAATACTGTGATGACCCTTTGGGTCGTCACATTCTCCACCTCTAAAACAACCGTTCGTCCTCAAACTGACAAAAGAAAGAAGTACCAGAGTCAAGAAATAGATGAGGGTAACGGCTCCGCATATCAGACTTGGACTTCCAGGTGGATGCCTCAGGAGGCTGACCTCTCCACTGAACATGCATTGAAGGAAAACTCTTCGACCTCAACTGTCGAACCTGCCTGTCTAGAATAGCTACCGGCTCCTCTTCGTAGGATAGATCCTGGTCCAACTGGACAGTGCTGAAATCTAACACCTGGGTAGGATCTCCGTGATACCTCCGGAGCATAGACACATGAAACACTGGATGCACGACTGACAAGCTAGGTGGCAAGGAAAGCCTATAAGCCACCTCTCCCACGCGATCAAGAATCTCAAATGGGCCAATGAACCTAAGGGTAAGCTTGCCCTTCTTCCCAAATCTCATCACACCCTTCATAGGCGATACACGGAGCAATACTCACTCACCAACCATGAAAGCTACATCTCGAACCTTGCGATCCGCATAACTCTTTTGCCGCGACTGAGCCGAACGAAGCCTGTCCTGAATGATCTTGACCTTATCCAAGGCCTCCTGGACTAAATCTGTACCCAATAACCGAGCCTCTCCCGGCTCAAACCATCCAACTGGAGACCGACATTGCCTACCATACAACGCCTCATAAGGAGCCATCTGAATGCTGGATTGGTAGCTGTTGTTGTAGGCGAACTCTGCTAAAGGTAGAAACTGGTCCCAAGAGCCTCCAAAATCAATAACACAGGCTCGGAGCATATCCTCCAATATCTGAATAGTCCTCTCGGACTGACCATCTGTCTAAGGATGGAATGTTGTACTCAACTGAACCTGGGTGCCTAACTTCTGCTGAACTGCTCTCCAAAAGCGCGAGGTAAACTGCGTACCCCGATCCGAAATGATGGATGTCGGCACACCATGAAGGCGAACAATCTCTCGGATGTAGATCTCAGCAAGTCTCTCTGATGAATAGGTGGTGGCAACAGGAATGAAATGTGCTGACTTGGTCAGCCTATCAACATTGTCCCAAATTGCATCAAACTTCCTCCGGGTCACCGAAAGTCCAGTAACGAAGTCCATGGTAATCCACTCCCACTTCCACTCGGGAAGCTCAATCCTCTGAAACATACCACCAGGCCTTTGATGCTCATACTTGACCTGCTGACAATTTAAACAGCGATCACATATGCAACAATGTCCTTCTTCATCCTACGCCACCAATAATACTGCCGCAAGTCCTGATACATCTTTGCGGCACCCGGGTCAATAGAATACCGAGAACTATGGGCCTACGCTAAGATCAACTCTCGAATCCCATCGACATTGGGCACGCATACTCGCCCCTGCAACCTCAAAACACCATCCGCATCTAAAGTCACCTTCGTGGCACCTCCACGCTGCACAGTGTCTCTCAAGACACATAAATGAGGATTATCAAACTGCCGATCAAGGATACGCTCCAGTAATGAAGAACGAGCAACCATGCAAGCTAAAACTCGGCTAGGCTCAGAAATGTCCAGCCTCACAAATCGATTGGCCAAGGCTTGAATATCCAAAGCAAGAGGGCTCTGGCTGACCGGAACATAAGCAAGACTACCCATGTTGGCCGACTTCCTACTTAATGCATTCGCCACCACATTGGCTCTCCCTCGGTGGTACAAAATAGTAACATCATAATCCTTTAATAGCCCTAACCATCTCCGGTGCCTCAAGTTCAACTCTTTCTGCTTGAACAAGTATTGCATACTCGTGTGATCAGTGTACACCTCACACATCACACTATATAAGTAATGCCTCCAAATCTTTAACGCATGAACAATGGCTGCCATCTCTAGATCATGGACTGGGTAGTTCTTCTCGTGAATCTTCAACTGTTTCTAAGCATAAGCAATGGCCCTGCCATCATGCATCAATACTGCGCCAAGCCCAATACGAGAAGCATCACAATAAACTGTATAAGGCACTGAACCTGAGGGCAAAACCAAGATCAATGCCGTAGTCAGAGCCGTCTTGAGCTTCTGAAAGCTCTCCTCGCACTCGTCTGACCACTAGAACTGAGCACCCTTCTAGGTAACCTAGTCATCGGGACTGCTATAGATGAGAATCCGTCCATAAATCGACGATAATAACCGGCTAACCCCAAGAAACTCTGAATCTCCGTAGCTGAAGCTAGTTGAGGCCAATTCTTGACTGCCTCAATCTTCTTCGGGTCTACCTGAATGCCCGCTACTGATACTACATGACCCACAAATGCAATCGAACTCAACCAGAACTCGAACTTTGAGAACTTGGTATACAACTGGCTATCCTTTAGAGTTTGAAGAACCACTCTGAGGTGCTGCTTGTGCTCCTCTTGTACACAAGAATATCATCAATGAAAACTATCACAAACAAGTCCAAATAGGCTTGAATACTCGGTTCATCAACTCTATAAATGCTACTGGGGTATTGGTCAACCCAAATGACATGACCAAAAACTCATAATGCCCGTACCGAGTGCGAAATGCTGTCTTAGGGACATCAGGCACCCTAATCCTCAGCTGGTGATAACCTGATCTCAAATCTATCTTTGAAAATACCTTCGCACCCTACAACTAGTCGAACAAATCATCAATCCTCGGCAGTTGGTACTTTTTCTTTATTGTCACCTTGTTCAGCTGCCAGTAATCAATGCACATTCTCATCGATCCATCCTTTTTCTTTACAAATAGAACTGGAGCAACCCAAGGAGAAACACTAGGCCTGATGAAGCCTTTTTAATCAAATCCTGCAACTGATACTTTAGCTCTTTCAGCTCTGACGGGGCCATACGATACAGCGGAATAGAAATGGGTTGCGTGCCTGGGGCCAGATCAATACAAAAATCAATATCCCTATCGGGCGGCATACCCGGGAGGTCTGAAGGAAAAACCTCTGAAAACTCCCGAACAATAGGAACCGAATCAATAGAAGGAACCTCCGTGCTAGAATCGCAAACATGTGCCGAATAAGCTAAACACCCCTTCTCGACCATGCGTCGAGCCTTAACATATGAAATGACACTGCGGGTGGTATGTCGTGGGGTCTCTCTCCACTCTAATCGGGGCAAGTCTGGTAAAGCCAAGGTCACGGTCTTGGCGTGACAATTCAAGATCGTATGATACGGGGACAACCAATCCATCCCCAATATAACATCAAAATCAACCATGTCTAGAAGCAGTAGACCAACACGGGTGTCAAGAACCTCAAATACTACTACACAGGATCGATGAACTCTGTCGACCACTATAGAATCGCCCACTGGCGTGGATACATATACAGGAATGCCCAAGGCATCACTAGGCATAGCCAAGTAGGGAGCAAAATAAGATGACACGTATGAATAGGTGGACCCAGGGTCAAATAGCACTAAAGCATCCCTGTCACAAACCAGAATAGTACCTGTAATCACAACATCTGATGACTCGGCCTCTACACTGGCTGGCAAAGCATAATAATGGGGCTGGGCCCCACCTCTCTGAATAGCATCTCTAGGGCGATCAACTACTGGCTGACCTCTGCCTCTGCCGGTCCGAGCTCCACCTCTACGGTCCCTATCTCCACGTCTATGATCCCTACCCCCACATCTAACTGGCTGGGCGGGCTGTGGATCACCTGCTGGCTGAATCATGGGGCGAGGAAGCTGCTGTTGAGAGCTACCCGATGCTCCAGGGCAAAACTTGACAATGTGACCGGGGTTACCACAACCATAACAAGATCTCGGCTGCTGCGACTGCTAGCCTTGTCGACCAGAATGGCCTCCCCTAAAGCTTTGAAGTAGGGGTGCACTGATAGGCTGCTGATCTGAATAATACTGCTGAGAACCTCCACTGCCTGGAGTACCATGAGAAACCCGAAGCACAGACTAAAAGGGCCTCGGTGCCTGACCCCTACCATATGAATCCCTACCTCCAGATGAGGTACCACTGAATCTACCAGAATGACGAGGCCTCTTGTCAGACATCTGACCACCTCCTCGTGTGAGGGCTATCTCAACTCTGCGGGCTGCATTGGCCGCCTCCTAAAAGAAAATATCACTACCAACTCCCATGGCCATCTGAAGACGGATCGGCTGAATCAATCCATCAATGAATCTTCGGACCCTCTTTCGCTCTATAGGGAGTATCACAACTGCATGGCGTGCCAAATCAACAAATCTAGTCTCATACTGTGTAACTGTCATAGAGCCCTGCTGGAGGCGCTCAAACTGCCTACAAAGTACCTCCTGCTGAGTGACGGGGAGAAACTTCTCCAAGAATAACTCCGCGAACTGATCCCATGTCAAAGCTGGAGACCCTGCTGGTCTAGATAGGCAATAATATCTCCACCAAGTCTTGGCGGATCCTGCAAGCCTGAAGGTGCAAAAATTGACCCCGTTGGTCTCCACTATACCCATAGTCCTGAGAATCTCATGACAACTGAAAAGAAAATCCTGGGGATCCTCCGACGAAGCACCACTGAAAGTGGTGGTGAAAAGCTTGGAGAACCGATCAAGCCTATATAAAGAATCCGGACACATGGCCGCTCCATCACCGGCCTGAGCTGCAATACCTGTCTGAGCTGCCACTGCGGGCCGAACCACTGGAACCTGAGTCCGGGGAGCTACCTGTTCTGGAGTACGCATAACAGGAGTCTGAACCCCTCCTGGCAGCAAACCCGCCCTGGTGACACTGTCCATAAAGCCTGCCAGTCGGACTAGAGCATCCTGAAGATCCGGGGTGAACATAACCCCTCCTAGGACCTAAGCTGGTCCAACTGGGGCTGCTGGGGCTGGAACCTCCTCATCATAATCCATATGAGGCTCCACCTCTGGAACTGCTGCCTGGGGCTGAGCTCTACCCCTACCATGGCCTCTGGCACGACCTAGGTCTCTGCCCCTCGCGGGAGCTGCTGCTGCACGGTAGAAGAAGACGCACGTATTCTCGCCATCTGCGAAAGAACAGATTAGAAGGACAATCAGTATTTGAGAAACAGATTTGCACGACAAGAAAGAACAAAAGTGAAACGTTTCCTAACTCCATAGCCTCTGGGGGATAAATACAGACGTCTCCATACCAATCCCTCAGACTCTACTAAGTTTGTCCGTGAGTAGCGAGACCCATGCAACCTAGAGCTTTGATACCAACTCTGTCACGACCCGGATTTATCCCACCATCGGGCGTCGTGATGGCGCCTACTAATGTAGCTAGGCCAGCCAAACATTTTACATTCTCTATCCAACCTCAACAATATAATATTCCAACAATAATTAAACAAATGCGGAAGACTTTAGTTTTAACAAAACGATATAAAAATGCGGAAGTTGAAACACATCACTACCCAAAATCTGGTGTCACTAGCTCACGGACTACTATAGAATACTACAACAAGTCTAAATGAAAGAAAAATACATATGTCTATTTCAGTACAATGAAAACAAACTGAAATAAAGGAAAGGGACTTCGGCCTGCGAACGCCAGCTAGGCTACCTCGAGAGTCTCTGGACTGAAGATAGCTCCCAGATAGAAAGCCTACTGCTTCTGTCCAAAAGCTGCTCCTGGATTTGTGCACAAAAAGATGCACAGAATGTAGCATCAGCACAACCGACCCCATGTGCTGGTAAGTGCCTGGCCTATCCCCGGCGAAGTAGTGACGAGGCTAGACCGGACTACCAAATCAACCTGTACAATCCTATATACATATATATGATAAAAGGAAAAGAAATGCCGAAATTAAACAGTTAAAAAGGGAGGAAAACATGTTGTGGGGGAGTACAATCTGAGTATAAAATTTATCAGCGTATTTAAGAAAACAGGGCACAATAATAACTATCAAAGAATAAGAAATTCAATAATTGCACGGCATCAACCTTCGTGCTTTTACTCTCATTCTCACCCAAAGCAATCGAATAAAATGCACGACATCACCCTTCGTGCTTTCCCTCACGACTCTCATTTCATGGCACAGAATGACCCTTCGTGCAAATATAATCAAATCAGATCACGAAATGTCCCTTCGTGCATAAACAATCAAAACATAACACAGAATGACCCTTCGTGCAAAATCACTCTTCCTCACCCAAACAACAATCATAACCAAATGGGCAAGAGGAATAAATAAATAATAAGAACTATCCCGGCAAGGGTACATCACTAATAACCACTAAGTCCCGGCAAGGGATCAATAACAACAACTTTCACAAACTGACGAGGGCAATACTCAATATATTCAAACCATCCCGGCGAGGGATTAGTCACAACTTCTTTCAATTCTTTCATCTCCTACTCAATAGCATTTATCATTCGAGCCAATGCTCCAAAATATTGATATTTCACAACTTATCCTCAAACTCTTCACATTTGTAGAAAAATATATTTTTAGCTTAGAAGAGTTCCAAATTGTCTCAAAAACAAGTACAAACAAAGACTCATGGTCATGCTAAACTCCGGTGTATAGACACTCGTCACCATGCCTATGCACCGTACTCAATATTAAGCAATTAGCAAATAATATTCTAATCCTATTCCCTCAAGCCAAAGTTAGATCAAACACTTACCTCGAACCGGTACAAAAATTACTATGAAGCGATGCCTTTGCCACGAGTATCCGACTCCAAATGGTCCAAATCTATTCAATTCAATTACAAATCTTAAATAATATTGCAAACAATTGATTCCACTATTGAAATTAAAGTTAGGGCGCGAAAATAGGTAAAATAACCAAAACACCCCTCCAACTCACGTCTCGGAATCGAATAATTTTTATATTTTCAGAACCCTCGTACTCTCACGAGTCTAACCATATAAAAATCTCCCAAATCCGAGGTCAAATGCCCACTCAAAAATACAATAGTTTAGTCAATGAATTTTCACCCAATTTCTTCCATTTTTGATCCTTAATTTGAATTTAAAAGGTGAATTTAACTACTAAATGATGAAATATAACTAGAAAGGATCATAGAAATGTTACCCAATAATCTCCTCTTCAAAATTCTCTCAGAATTGCCCTTGCCCGAGCTCAAAATTAATTTTCAAACTTATGAAATTAAACCATCGGAATTTCCTATTTCTGCCCAGACATTTCCGCTTCTGCGGTTTCTCATTAAAGCGGGAAGTTTTGCTTTTGCGGACACATGGCCACTCCAGCGGTTTCGCTTATGCGAAAAATATAACCGCTTCTGCGGTCTTTGAGGGGAAGCCAAAAATCGCTTCTGCGATGAGGAAGCCATTTCTACGGCTCCACTTCTGCGGTTCCCAAACCGCAGAAGCGAAAATACCAGAAGGGAAACATACCAGCTGCAACAACTTAGAAAATTTTCCCCGTTAACCANTACGATTAAATCAAGGATTCAAGCCTAAGAACTTCAAATTCTAACAAAATACGCTTTCTATAAAAAACCTAACCAAACCTCGTCCGAATGACCTGAAATTTTATGCACACATCCCAAATGACATGACGGAGATACATCAACTTCCGGGTCAAATCCAACCCTCGGATCAAAAACTCACTATCGGACCGGAAACTTCAGAAATTCAAACTTCGGCATTTTAAGCCTAAATGAGCTACGAACCTCCAAATAACATTCCGAACACGCTCCTAAACCCAAAATCACCTAATGGAGCTAACGGAACCATCAGATTTCCATTCCGAGGTTGTCTTCATACTGTTCCGAATACGGACCATTTTTTTTAACTTTTTCTATTTAGGTCCGAAACACGTCAAACGACGTTCGATTTCGACCAAATTTGACAGAAAGCGCTTAATGCATATTTAAGACCTGTACCGGGCATTGGAACCAAAATACGAGCCCGATACCTATATTTTCTAGCTCATTTTGATTACTATTTTTCCTTAATAATTTTAGAAAATAATTAATAGAAAAATTCTTTTACCGGGGTTCTGGACCTCGGATTTCGACTCCGGACACATGCCCGAGTCCCATATTTTTCTACGGAGCTCCCAGGACCATCACATCACGGGTCCGGGTCCGGGTCCAGGTTCGGGTCCGTTTACCCAAAATATTGACCAAAGTCAACTATATCAATATTAATATCATAATTCTTCAAAATTTTCACAGAATTCACATATTTTAACATAAAATAAAAATTTCCGGCTTCGCGCCCGGACTGCGCATGCAAATTGAGACAACAAAAAATGAGATTTTCAAGTCCTCGAAAGCGCGAAAAAAGGAAGAATTACGGTGATGTCCCTTTGGGTCGTCACACAGCAAAAGCCTGATCATGCACTAGTTGCATTCACAACATTAGAGGAATCCAAACTTGTATTGACAACATCAGTTGCTTCAGCTGGATTTGTACCAAATTTGCCTCGATCATGCACCTATCCAGCTATTCTTTTCCAGGCCAACATCTTGTACAGTAGTAGTTTTATCAGCTGCTGATTTTTCCATTTGTTCAACTACTTCTTGGTTTAACATGGTTGTCTGTGAACCAGCAATGGAGTGACCATACAGTAGCCTTTGACATCAAATTGCTTAGGAATAAAATGTCTTCAAATCTTGAAAGCATTCACCATTTCAATGGTGAATTCCACTGAAGGTTCAGCATGTTCAAAAGTGATTGGACATAACTCGAGCTTTGACAAATTTGCAGCAGAATGCTTTCCTTGTAGTTGCGAAAAATATGACTATTTTCTAACGTTAATTGGATATGTTTATCTATTGATTTGAATTGGCTCTCCCACAGCGTGTAGCTAGGGAGAGGCCTACAAATCCATTAATGAAACTAACCCACCATTTTTGTCCAAGAAAATAGAAATAGCATCGAAGAAGATCTGAACAACTGGGTGCTACAGTGACGCGCGAATTGTGAATTTTAAGATCTGTTGCTTTTAGCTGTAAAATTGTGAATCACGAATGAAGCAAAGCATACAAGTTATTCTTCAACAATCCTTTCACTTCACGTTACAGCAGTAACGTTAATGCTTGTTAATGAACAGTCATGTCACGACCCAAACTGGAGGGCCATGACTAGCACCCGACCATACTTGCCGAGCACCAACGTACATTTTATC
>MDKF010123854.1:0-11224 GCA_026770625.1 Nicotiana glauca
CTAGGGAAAGGTGGCCCTATGTCTAAAATAAATTAACTCAGGGATTGGAGCCATAATATTGGTAAAAAGGTGACTGTGGAATGGAGGCCCTATGTCTAAAATCTCAACTCAAGGAATGGAGCGCTAATATTGGTAAAACAGCGACTTGGGAATGGACGCACTATGTCAAAAAATTCAACTCAGGGATTGGAGCCCTAATATTGGTAAAAATGCGAATAAGGAATAAAGGATAAATGTCTAACAACTCAACTCAGGGATTGGAATCCTAATATTGGTAAAAGGCGACTCGGGAATGAATGCCCTATGTCTAAAAACTCAAATCAGGGATTGGAGCTCTAATGTTGGTAAAAGGAGACTCGGGAATGGAGGTCCTATGTCTAAAAACTCAACTCAAGGATTGGAGCACCTAATATTGGTTAAAAGGCAACTAGGGAATGGAGGCCGTATTTCTAAAAACTCAACTCAAGCATTGGAACCCTAATGTTGGCAAAAGGCGACTAGGGAATGGAGGCCCTATGTCTAAAATTCCCTACTCAGGTATTGGAGCACTAATGTTGGAAAAAAGGCGTCTAGGAATTGGAGGACCAATGTATGAAATCTCTACTCCGGGATTGGAGCCCTAATGTTGGTAAAATGTGACTAGGGAATAGAGGCCCTATGTCTAAAAACTCAACTCAGGCATTGGAGCCCTAATGTTGGTAAAAGGCGACTAGGGAATGGATGTCCTATGTCTAAAAACTTAACTTAGGGATTGGAGCCCCTAATGTTGGTAAAAAAATTGACTAGGGAATCGAGGACCTATGTCTGAAGTAACAACTCAGGGATTGGAGCCCTAATGGTTGAAAAAGGCGACTACGGAATGGAGGCCCAATGTCTAAAAACTAAACTCAGGGATTGGAGCCCTAATGTTGTTAAAAGGTGACTAGGGAATGGAGGACCTATGTCTAAAAACTCAACTTAGGGATTGGAGCCCCTAATATTGGTTAAAAGTCAATAAGGGAATGGAGGCCCTATGTTCAAAAACTCAAATCATGGATTGGAGCCCTAATGTTGGTAAAAGGCGACTAGGGAATAGAGGCCCTATGTCTAAAATCTCAACTTAGGGATTGGAGCCTAATGTTGCTAAAAAGGCGACTAGATAATGGAAGCCCTATGTCTGGAACTCAACATAGAAATTGGAGCTCTAATGTTGGTAAAACAACGACTAGGGAATGGATGCCCTATGTAAAAAATTCTCAACTCAGGGATTGGAGCCCTAATGTTGGTGAAACAACGACTAGGGGATGTAGGCCATATGTCCAAAAACTCAACTTAGGGATTGGAGCCCTAATGTTGGAAAAAGACGACTAGGGAAAGGAGGCCCTATGTCTAAAAATTCAACTTAGGGATTGAAAGTCTAATGTTGGCAAAAAGGCGGCTGGGGAATGGAGGACCTATGTCTAAAATCTCAACTCAAGGATTGGAGCCCTAATGTTGGTAAAACGGCGACTAGGGAATGGTGAACCCTCGGTCTAAAAACTCAACTTAGGGATTGGAGCCCTAATGTTTGTAAAAGGCGACTAGGGAATGTAGGCCCTATGTCTAAAAAAACTCAATTCAAAGATTGGAGCTGTAATGTTGGAGAACAGGTGAATAGTGAATGGAGGCCCTATGTCTAAAATTCTCAACTCAGGAATTGGAAAAGGCGACTAAGGAATGGAGGCCCTATATCTAAAAACTCAACTCAGCGATTGGATCCTTAATGTTGGTTAAAAGGTGACTAGGGAATGGAGGCCCTATGTCTAAAATCTCAACTTTGGGAATGGAGGCCCTGTGTCTAAAAATGCAACTCTGAGATTGGAGCCCTAATGTTGGTAAAAAGGACTAGGGAATGGATGCGCTATGTCAAAAAAACTCAACTCAGGGAACGAAATTCTAATGTTTGGGAAAAGGCGACTAGGGAATGGAGGCCCTATGTCTAGAATTCTCAACTCAAGGATTGGAGTCCTAATGTTAGTAAAATGGCGACTAGATAATGGAAGCCCTATGTCTAAAAACTCAACTTATGGATTGGAGCCCTATTGTTTGTAAAAGGCGACTAGGGAATGGAGGTCCAATGTCTAAAGACTCAACTCAGGGATTGGAGCCCCTAATATTGGTTAAAATACGACTAGGGAATGGAGGCCCTTTGTGTAAAATCTAACATCAGGCATTGGAACCTTAATTTGGGCAAAAGGCAACTAGGGAATAGAGGCCCTATGTCTAAATTTCTCAACTTCGGGATTGGAGGCCTAATGTTGGAAAAACGGTGACTAGGGAATGAAGAACTTATGTCTGAAATCTCAACTCAGGAATTGGAGCCCTAATGTTGGTAATAGGCGATTAGGGAATGGAGGCCATATGTATAAAAACTCAACTCATGGATTGGAGCCCTAATGTTGGTAAAACGGCAACTAGGAAATGGAGGCCCTATGTGTAAAAACCCAACTCTGGGATTGGAGCCCTAATATTGGTAAAAATGACTAGGGAATTGAGGCCCTATGTCTAAAAAACTCAACTTAGGGAATGGAGTTCTAATTCTGGTAAAAGGCAACTAGAGAAGAGAGGCCCTATGTCTAAAAACTCAACTCAGGGATTGTAGCCCTAATGTTGATAAAAGGCGACTAGAGAATGAAGGCCCTATATCTAAAAAAATCAACTCGGGGATCGGAGCGCTAATTTTGGTGAAAAGGCAACTAGGGAATGGAGGCCCTATGTCTAAAATTCTCAACTCAGCGATTAGAGCCCTAATATTGGTAAAAAGGTGACTAGGGATAGGAGGACCTATCTAAAAACTCAACTCAAGGATTGGAGCCATAATGTTGGTAA
Organism: Nicotiana glauca; assembly: GCA_026770625.1. Taxonomy (NCBI): domain Eukaryota; kingdom Viridiplantae; phylum Streptophyta; class Magnoliopsida; order Solanales; family Solanaceae; genus Nicotiana; species Nicotiana glauca. The sequence continues at coordinate 2,848 of MDKF010123854.1, forward strand.
AACAGTGACTAGCGAATGGATACATTATGTCAAAAAATTCAACTCAGCGATTGGAGCCCTAATATTGGTAAAAATGCAACTAAGGAATAGAGCCCCAATGTCTAAAAACTCAACTCATGGATTGGAACCCTAATGTTTGTAAAAGGCGACTAGGGAATGGAGGTCCTATGTCTAAAAACTCAACTCAGGGATTGGAGCCCCTAATATTGGTTAAAAGGCAACTAGGGAATGGAGGCCGTATGTCTAAAAACTCAACTCGGGCATTGGAACCCTAATGTTGGCAAAAGGCGACTAGGGAATGGAGGCCCCATGTCTAAAATTCCCTACTCAGTTATTGCAGCCCTAATATTGGCAAAAGGCGACTAGGGAATGGAGGACCTATGTTAGAAATCTCTACTCAGGGATTGGAGCCCTAATGTTGATAAAAGGCGAGTGGGGAATATAGGCCCTATATCTAAAAACTCAACTCAGGTATTGGAGCCCTAATATTGGTAAAAGGCGACTAGGGAATGGATGTCCTATGTCTAAAAACTTAACTCAGGGATTGGAGCCCCTAATGTTGGTAAAAAGTCAACAAGGGAATGGAGGCACTATGTCTAAAAACTCAACTCATGGATTGGAGCCCTAATGTTGGAAAAAGACGACTAGGGAATGGAGGCCCTATGTCTAAAACTCAACTCAGGGATTTGAGCCCTAATGTTGGTGAAAGGCGACTAGGGAATGGAGGCCCTATGTCTAAAAAAAAAATCAACTTAGGGATTGGAGCTCTAATATTGGTAAAACGGAGACTAGGGAATGAAGGCCCTATGTCTAAAATTCTCAACTTAGGGATTGGGGCCTTAATGTTGGCAAAAAGGCGACTGGGGAACGGAGGACCTATGTCTAAAATCTCAACTCAAGGATTGGAGCCCTAATGCTGGTAAAACGGCGACTAGGGAGTGAGAATCCTGGGTCTAAAAACTCAACTCAAGGATTGGAGCCCTAATGTTGGTAAAAGGCGACTAGGGAATGTAGGCCTTATGTATAAAAAAAACTCAATTCAGAGATTTGAGCTGAAATGTTGGTGAATAGGCGACCAGTGAATGGAGGTCGTATGTCTAAAATTCTCAATTCAGGGATTGGAGCCCTAATATTACTAAAAAAGCGACTAAGGAATGGAGGCCCTATATCTAAAAACTCAACTAAGGGATTGGAGCCTTAATGTTGGTAAAAAGGTGACTAGAGAATGGAGGCCTTATGTCTAAAATCTCCACTCAGGGATTGGAGCCGTAATTTTGGTAAAGCGGCAACTAGGGAATGGAGGCCTTGTGTCTAAAAGCGCAACTCCGAGATTGGAGACCTAATGTTGGTAAATAGGACTAGGGAATGGAGGCCCAATGTCTAAAAAACTGAACTCAGGGAATGGAGTTCTAATGTTAGTGAAAAGGCGACTAGGGAATGGAGGCCTTATGTCTAAAATTCTCAACTCAGGGATTGGAGTCCTAATGTTGGTAAAAAGGCAACTAGAGAATGGAAGGTCTATGTCTAAAAACTCAACTTTTGGATTTGACCCCTAATGTTTGTAAAAGGCGACTAGTGAATGGAGGTCCTATGTCTAAAAACTCAACTCAGGGATTGGAGCCCCTAATATTGGTTAAAAGGCAACTAGGGAATGGAGGCCGTATGTCTAAAAACTCAACTCAGGTATGGGAGCCCTAATGTTGGTAAAACGTCAACAAGGGAATGGAGGCCCTATTTCTAAAAACTCAACTCATGGATTGGAGTCCTAATGTTGGTAAAGGACGACTAGGGAATGGAGGCCCAATGTCAAAAACTCAATTCAAGGATTGGAGCCCTAATGTTGGTAAAAATCGACTAGGGAATGGAGGCCCTATGTCTAAAAAAAATCAACTCAGGGATTGGAGCTCTAATGTTGGAGAATAGGAGACTAGGGAATGGAGGCCCTATGTCTAAAATTCTCAACTTAGAGATTGGAGCCCTAATGTTGGCAAAAAGGCGACTGGGGAACGGAGGACCTATGTCTAAAATCTCAACTCAAGGATTAGAGCCCTAATGTTGGTAAAATGGCGACTAGGGAATGGAGAACCCTGGGTCTAAAAACTTAACTCAAGGATTGGAGCCCTAATGTTGGTAAAAGGCGACTAGGGAATGTAGGCCCTATGTCTAAAAAAACTCAACTCAGAGAATGGAGCTGCAATGTTGGTGAATAGGCGACTAGCGACTGGAGGCCGTATGCCTAAAATTCTCAACTCAGGGATTGGAGCCCTAGTATTTGTAAAAAGGCGACTAAGGAATGGAGGCCCTGTATCTAAAAAGTCAACTTAGGGATTGGAGCCTTAATGTTGAAAAAAAGGCGACTAGGGAATGGAGGCCCTATGTCTAAAATCTCAACTCAGGGATTCGAGCCCTAATGTTGGTAAAGCGATAACTAGGGAATGGAGGCCCTGTGTATAAAAACGCAACTACGAGATTGGAGCCCTAATATTGGTAAAACGGACTAGGGAATGGAGGCCCTATGTCTAAAAAACTCAACTCAGGGAATGGAGTTCTAATATTAGTGAAAAGGCGACTAGGGAATGGAGGCCCTATGTCTAAAATTCTCATCTCAGGGATTGGAGTCCTAATGTTGGTAAAAAGGCGACTAGAGAATGGAAGTCCTATGTCTAAAATATCAACTTATGGTATGGAGCCCTAATATTGGTAAAACGGACTAGGGAATGGAGGTCCTATGTCTAAAAACTCAACTCTGGGATTGGAGCCCTAATATTGGTAAAACGGACTAGGGAATGGAGGTCCTATGTCTAAAAACTCAACTCTGGGATTGGAGCCCTAATATTGGTAAAACGGACTAGGGAATGGAGGTCCTATGTCTAAAAACTCAACTCTGGGATTGGAGCCCTAATATTGGTAAAACGGACTAGGGAATGGAGGTCCTATGTCTAAAAACTCAACTCTGGGATTGGAGCCCTAATATTGGTAAAACGGACTAGGGAATGGAGGTCCTATGTCTAAAAACTCAACTCTGGGATTGGAGCCCTAATATTGGTAAAACGGACTAGGGAATGGAGGTCCTATGTCTAAAAACTCAACTCTGGGATTGGAGCCCTAATATTGGTAAAACGGACTAGGGAATGGAGGTCCTATGTCTAAAAACTCAACTCTGGGATTGGAGCCCTAATATTGGTAAAACGGACTAGGGAATGGAGGTCCTATGTCTAAAAACTCAACTCTGGGATTGGAGCCCTAATATTGGTAAAACGGACTAGGGAATGGAGGTCCTATGTCTAAAAACTCAACTCTGGGATTGGAGCCCTAATATTGGTAAAACGGACTAGGGAATGGAGGTCCTATGTCTAAAAACTCAACTCTGGGATTGGAGCCCTAATATTGGTAAAACGGACTAGGGAATGGAGGTCCTATGTCTAAAAACTCAACTCTGGGATTGGAGCCCTAATATTGGTAAAACGGACTAGGGAATGGAGGTCCTATGTCTAAAAACTCAACTCTGGGATTGGAGCCCTAATATTGGTAAAACGGACTAGGGAATGGAGGTCCTATGTCTAAAAACTCAACTCTGGGATTGGAGCCCTAATATTGGTAAAACGGACTAGGGAATGGAGGTCCTATGTCTAAAAACTCAACTCTGGGATTGGAGCCCTAATATTGGTAAAACGGACTAGGGAATGGAGGTCCTATGTCTAAAAACTCAACTCTGGGATTGGAGCCCTAATATTGGTAAAACGGACTAGGGAATGGAGGTCCTATGTCTAAAAACTCAACTCTGGGATTGGAGCCCTAATATTGGTAAAACGGACTAGGGAATGGAGGTCCTATGTCTAAAAACTCAACTCTGGGATTGGAGCCCTAATATTGGTAAAACGGACTAGGGAATGGAGGTCCTATGTCTAAAAACTCAACTCTGGGATTGGAGCCCTAATATTGGTAAAACGGACTAGGGAATGGAGGTCCTATGTCTAAAAACTCAACTCTGGGATTGGAGCCCTAATATTGGTAAAACGGACTAGGGAATGGAGGTCCTATGTCTAAAAACTCAACTCTGGGATTGGAGCCCTAATATTGGTAAAACGGACTAGGGAATGGAGGTCCTATGTCTAAAAACTCAACTCTGGGATTGGAGCCCTAATATTGGTAAAACGGACTAGGGAATGGAGGTCCTATGTCTAAAAACTCAACTCTGGGATTGGAGCCCTAATATTGGTAAAACGGACTAGGGAATGGAGGTCCTATGTCTAAAAACTCAACTCTGGGATTGGAGCCCTAATATTGGTAAAACGGACTAGGGAATGGAGGTCCTATGTCTAAAAACTCAACTCTGGGATTGGAGCCCTAATATTGGTAAAACGGACTAGGGAATGGAGGTCCTATGTCTAAAAACTCAACTCTGGGATTGGAGCCCTAATATTGGTAAAACGGACTAGGGAATGGAGGTCCTATGTCTAAAAACTCAACTCTGGGATTGGAGCCCTAATATTGGTAAAACGGACTAGGGAATGGAGGTCCTATGTCTAAAAACTCAACTCTGGGATTGGAGCCCTAATATTGGTAAAACGGACTAGGGAATGGAGGTCCTATGTCTAAAAACTCAACTCAGGGAATGGAGTTCTAATATTAGTGAAAAGGCGACTAGGGAATGGAGGCCCTATGTCTAAAATTCTCAACTCAGCGATTAGAGCCCTAATATTGATAAAAAGGCGACTAGGGAAAGGAGGGCCTATCTAAAAACACAACTCAAGGATTGGAGCCATAATATTGGTAAAAAGGCGACTATGGAATGGAGGCCTTATGTCTAAAATCTCAACTCCAGGAATGGAGCCCTAATGTTGGTAAAATGACGACTAGGGAATGGATGCATTATGTCAAAAAATTCAACTCAGGGATTGGAGCCCTAATATTGGTAAAAATGCGACTAAGGAATAGAGGCCCAATGTCTAAAAACTCAACTCAGGGATTGAAACCCTAATATTTGTAAAAGGCGACTTGGGAATGAATGCCCTATGTCTAAAAACTCAAATCAAGGATTTGATCTCTAATGTTTGTAAAAGGCGACAAGGGAATGGAGGTCCTATGTCTAAAAACTCAACTCAGGGATTGGAGCCCCTAATATTGGTTAAAAGGCAACTAGGGAATGGAGGCCCTATGTCTAAAATTCCATACTCAGGTATTAGAGCCCTAATGTTGGCAAAAAGGCGATTAGGGAACGGAGGACCTATGTCTGAAATCTCTACTCGGGGATTGGAGCCCTAATATTGGTAAAAGGCAAGTAGGGAATAGAGGCCCTATGTTTAAAAACTCAACTCAAGTATTGGAGCCCTAATGTTGGTAAAAGGCGACTAGGGAATGGATGTCCTTTGTCTAACAACTTAACTCAGGGATTGGAGCCCCTAATGTTGGTAAAAAGTGAATAAGGGAATGGAGGCCCTATGTCTAAAAACACAAATCATGGATTGGAGCCCTAATGTTGGTAAAAGACGACTAGGGAATGGAGGCCCTATGTCTATAACTCAACTCAGGGATTTGAGCCCTAATGTTGGTAAAAGGAGACTAGGGAATGGAGGCCCTATGACTAAAAAAAATCAACTCAGGGATTGGAGCTTTTATGTTGGTGAAAAGGAGACTAGGGAATGAAGGCCCTATGTCTAAAATTCTCAACTTAGGGATTGGAGCCCTAATGTTGGCAAAACGACGACTGGGAACGGAGGACCTATGTCTAAAATCTCAACTCAAGGATTGGAGCCCTAATGTTGGTAAATTGATGAGTAGGGAATGAGAACCCTGGGTCTAAAAACTCAACTCAGGGATTGGAGCCCTAATGTTGGTAAAAGGCAACTAGGGAATGTAGACCCTATGTCTAAATAAACTCAACTCAGCGATTGGAGCTGAAATGTTGGTGAATAGGCAACTAGCAAATGGAGGCCCTATGTCTAAAATTCTCAATTCAGGGATTGGAGCCCTAATATTTGTAAAAAGGCGGCTAAGGAATGGAGGCCCTATATCTAAAAACTCAACTCAGGAATTGGAGCCTTAATGTTGGTAAAAAGGCGACTAGATAATGGAGGCCCTATGTCTAAAATCTCCACTCAGGGATTGGAGCTCTAATGTTGGTAAAGAGGCAACTAGGGAATGGAGGCCCTGTGTCTAAAAATGCAACTCCGAGATTGGAGCCCTAATGTTGGTAAATAGGACTAGGGAATGGAGGCCCTATGTCTAAAAAACTGAACTCAGGGAATAGAGTTCTAATGTTGGTGAAAAGGCGACTAGGGAATGGAGGCCCTATGTCTATAATTCTCAAATCAGGGATTGGAGTCCTAATGTTGGTAAAAAGGCGACTAGAGAATGGAAGCCCTATGTCTAAAAACACAACTTTTGGATTGGAGACCTAATGTTTGTAAAAGGCGACTAAGGAATGGAGGTCCTATGTCTAAAAACTCAACTCAGGGATTGGAGCCCCTAATATTGGTTAAAATGCGACTAGGAAATGGAGGCCCTATGTCTAAACTCTAACCTCAAGCAATGGAACTCTAATTTGGGCAAAAGACATCTAGGTAATAGAAGCCCTGTGTCTAAATTTCTCAACTCGGGGATTTGAGGCCTAAGGTGGGTAAAACGGTGACTAGGGAATGAAGGACTTATGTCTAAAAGTACAATTCAGGGATTGGAGCCCTAATGTTGGTAAAAGGTGGTTAAGGAATGGAGGCCCTATGTCTAAAAACTCAACTTAGGGATTGGAGCCTTAATGTTGGTAAAACGGCAACTAGGGAATGCAGGCCCTATGTCTAAAAACTCAACTCTGGGATTGGAGCCCTAATGTTGGTAAAAAGGACTAGGGAATGGAGGACCTATGTCTAAAAACACTCAACTCAGGGAATGGAGTTCTAATGTTGGTAAAAGGCGACTAGGGAATGGAGGCCCTATGTCTAAAAACTCAACTCAGGGATTGGAGCCCTAATATTGGTAAAAGGCGACTGGGGAATGAAGGCCCTATGTCTAAAAAAATTAACTCAGGGATTGGAGCGCTAATGTTTGTGAAAAGGCGACTAGGGAATGAAGGCCCTATGTCTAAAATTCTCAACTCAGCGATTAGAGCCCTATATTGGAAAAAAGCCGGCTAGGGAAAGGAGGACCTATCTAAAAACTCAACTCAAGGATTGGAGCCATAATATTGGTAAAAAGGCGACTATGGAAAGGAGGCCCCATGTCTAAAATCTCAACTCAAGGAATGGAGCCCTAATGTTGGTAAAACGGCGACTAGGGAATGGACGCATTATGTCAAAAAATACAACTCAGGGATTGGAGCCCTAATATTGGTAAAAATGCAACTAAGGAATGGAGGCCCAATGTCTAAAAACTCAACTCAGGAATTGGAACCCTAATGTTGGTAAAAGGTGACTAGGGAATGAATGCCCTATGTCTAAAAACTCAAATCAGGGATTGAAGCTCTAATGTTGGTAAAAGACGACTAGGAAATGGAGTTCCTATGTCTAAAAACTCAACTCAGGGATTGGAGCCCCTAATATTGGTTAAAAGGAAACTAGGGAATGGAGGTCGAATGTCTAAAAACTCAACTCAGGCATTGGAACCCTAATGTTGGCAAAAGGCGACTAGGGAATGGAGGCCCTATGTCTAAAAAAATCAACTCAGGGATTGGTGCGCTAATGTTGGTGAAAAGGCGACTAGGGAATGAAGGCCCTATGTCTAAAATTCTCAACTCAGCGATTTGAGCCCTAATATTGGTAAAAAGGCGACTAGGGAAAGGAGGACCTATCTAAAAACTCAAGTAAAGGATTGGAACCATAATATTGGTAAAAGGCGACTATGGAATGGACGCATTATGTCAAAAAATTCAATTCAGGGATTGGAGCCTTAATATTGGTAAAAATGCGACTAAGGAATAGAGGCCCAATGTCTAAAAACTCAACACAGGGATTGAAACCCTAATATTGGTAAAAGGCGACTATGGAATGAATGCCCTATGTCTAAAAACTCATATAAGGGATTGGAGCTCTAATGTTGGTAAAAGGCGACTAGGGAATGAAGGTCTTATATCTAAAAACTCAACTCAGAGACCTTATATTGGTTAAAAGGCAACTAGGGAATGGAGGTTGTATGTCTAAAAACTCATCTCAGGCATTGGAACCCTAATGTTGGCAAAAGGCGACTAGGGAATGGAGGCCCTATGTCTAAAAATCCCTACTCAGGTATTGGAGCCCTAATGTTGGCAAAAAGGCAACTAGGGAATGGAGGACCTATGTCTGAAATCTCTACTCAGGGATTGGAGCCCTACTGTTGGTAAAAGGCGACTTGAGAATAAAGGCCCTGTGTATAAAAACTCAACTCAGGTATTGGAGCCCTAATGTTG
>MU698333.1:0-22423 GCA_026770625.1 Nicotiana glauca
CCAGGAGGCCTTGGATAAGGTCAAGATCATTCAAGACAGGCTTCGTTCGGCTCAGTCACGGCAAAAGAGTTATGCGGATCGCAAGGTTCGAGATGTAGCCTTCATGGTTGGTGAGCGAGTATTGCTCCGTGTATTGCCTATGAAGGGCGTAATGAGATTTGGGAAGAAGGGAAAGCTTAGCCCTAGGTTCATTGGCCCATTTGAGATTCTTGATCATGTGGGAGAGGTGGCTTACAGACTTTCCTTGCCACCTAGCTTGTCAGCCGTGCATCCAGTGTTTCATGTGTCTATGCTTCAGAGGTATCACGGCGATCCTACCCACGTGTTAGATTTCAGCACTGTCCAGTTGGACAAGGATCTGTCCTACGAGGAGGAGCCGGTAGCTATCCTAGACCGGCAGGTTCGACAGTTGAGGTTGAAGAGTTTTCCTTCAGTGCGTGTTCAGTGGAGAGGTCAGCCTCCTAAGCCATCGACCTGGGAGTTCGAGTCTGATATGTGGAGCCGTTACCCTCATCTATTTCCTGACTCAGGTACTTCTTCCTTTTGTCTGTTCGAGGACGAACTGTTGTTTTAGAGGTGGAGAATGTAACGTCCCAAAGGGTCAGCACCGGATTTCTCCCTTTTTTTGCGCTTCCGAGGCCTTGAAAACCTCACTTTTATTTGCCACAATTTGCGTGCGCAGTCCGGGCATGTAGCGTAAAAGCTTAAATATGAATTTTGTGCGAACAATGATGAATATTGATATTAATATGGTTAAAGTTAATTTCGGTCAATATTTTTGGTAAACGGACCCGGACCCGTGATTTGACGGCCCCGAAGGGTCCGTAGGAAAATATGGGACTTGGGCGTATGCCCGGAATCGAATTCCGAGGTCCCAGGCCCGAGGAATGAATTTTTTTATGAAATTATTTTCTGAAAATGTTTAAGGAAAATGAAAATGAAATTTGATCAAAAAGTGATGTTATCGGGCTCGTATTTTGGTTTCAACGCCCGGTACAAGTCTTAAATAGATGTTAAGCGCTTTCTGTAAAATTTGGTGGAAATCGGACGTCGTTTGACGTGTTTCGGACTTGAAAATGGAAAATTTGTGTTTTATGAAAAAAATTGGAAGAAATCATGTGATTTGAGGCTTGATTCTATGTAAATGATGTTATTTTGGCGATTTGATTGCACGAGCAAGTCCGTAGGATATTTTTGAGGTTGTGTGCATATTTGGTTTGGAGCCCCGAGGGCTCGGATGAGTTTTGGATAGGTGTCGGATTGCATTTCTCATTTTTGGAAAAATCTGGTATTCTGCTTCTGTGATCTTCGCAATTGCGAAGTGGAGATTCGCAATTGCGAGCTCGCAAATGCGAGCCATTTGTCGCAATTGCAATTTCTGAGACTTGTGGCCTATGATCGCAAATGCGATCGTCCTCTTCGCAAATGCGAAGTCCGGAAATCTGCACTGGGTCGCAAATGCGATCATTTTGATCGCTAATACGGAGGGCCATTGATCGCAATTGCGAGGCCCCCTTTCGCAAATGCAAAAGTCCCAGCATCGGCCTAGCTTCGCAAATGCGAAGCTTGTTCGCAAATCCCATATTTGGTTGCGAACCCATGTTCGCAATTGCGACATCAGAGACCTGCATTTTCATACTTAGTCGAATTTTTCACCCCATTTTTCATATCTCTCAACTCAAACACCCCTTAGGCGATTTTTCAAGAGCGAGTTTCATTCCAAATCAGTTGTAAGTCGATTTTTACTTGTTTCTTTCAATTATTAACATCATTTAACATGTTTTCCACTTAAAATCATCCTGTGCCATTATTGATTATATTTGAACAAAGGGTCATTCCGTGCCATTGTTAATTATATTATGCACGAAGGGACATTCCATGCCATTTTTGATTATATTATGCACGAATGGTCATTCTGTGTCATGAAATGAGAGTTATGTGAGGAAAGCACGAAGGGTGATGCCGTGCATTTTGTTTGATTGCTTTGGGTGAGGATGAGAGTAAAAGCACGAAGGTTGATGACGTGCAACTGTTGGATTTCTTGTCTCTGTTAAATTATTGTTGTGCCATGTTTCTTATTTAAGTTGAAGACTTTTATACCCGGATTGTACTCCCCCATAGCATGTTTTCCCTTCCCTGTTAACTGTTTAGTCTTCGGTATTTCTTGTCTTCTATTGCATATATATATATATATATATATATATATATATATATATATATATATATATATATATATATATATATATATATATATATGTGTGTGTGTGTGTGTGTGTGTGTGTGTGTGTGTATATATATATATTGAACTGCATAGGTTGATTTGGTAGTCCTGTCTAGCCTCGTCACTACTTCGCCGGGGTTATGCCAGGTACTTACCAGCACATGGGTTCGGTTGTGTTGATGCTACACTTCTGTGCTTTTTGCACAGATCACGGTATCGGAGCAGCTTTTGGACCACAACAGTAGCACGTCGAGGGGGAGCTGACTTCAGTCCAGGGACTATGAGGTATCCTAGCTGGCATTCGCGGGCAGGAGTCCCTTCTTCTATATCTTCTATTTGTTTTCATTGTATCGAGACAGACACTGTGTATTTCTTTCTATTCAGATTTGTTTGTAGTATTCATTATTAGTTCGTAAGATAGCGACTCCAGTTCTTGGGTAGTGAAATATTTAACTTCCTCATTGTTGGTTTCCAGTTATTTATGTTACAAAAGTCTTCCGCTTTATTTAAAGGTTTACTTTGCTATTACTGTTGTGTTGTTATCCGAAAAGTTTTTAAATGCTTGGCTTGCCTAGCTCCGACAGTAGGCGCCATCACGACTCCCGATGGTGGGAAAATCCGGGTCGTGACAAAAAATAGAAAGCATAATTAAATAGACATTAGAAAAATTGTTTAAAGAAAAAGAAAAACAAGACAAACATATGATTAAAAGTCCCAGTCTTAATCCAAGTCCAGAAAGGTCTCAAAGCTCAGGGGAAGATGATAATTACGAAGATGAAGACCACCTAAACTATCAAGATGCCCAAGATCCATACGAAGATTATTCGGGAATGAGTTTTGATTCAATAGCTCTATATAATTTAGACACGTAAAAAGAAGCAAGGTCTCAGTCTGAAGCAGTTGAGAGCAACAAAGACAAAGAGAACCAAGAGCAATAATGCGGAAGACAATTGAAAAAGAAGAAGTGACATAAAGAAAAGGAGAAATGACATAAAGAAAAGAAGATGTGACAAAAGGTAATGCTACAAGACAAGGTGAATTTTTGAATGAAAGAAATATTTACAAACACTAAGGGAATCTCTACCAAAGCCATGTGAAGATAGGGCCAATGAAGTACCCTACAAGGCTAGACAAGAAATATTATTGGAAATGTTTGAAGTCCATTTTCAAATCTGTTTCAAAAACTTAGCTATAAAAAGGGGAAGAAAGAAGAAGAGGAAGACACAACTACGAGAGAAAGAAAACTGAAGAGAGCCATCTAAACACACTCCTTCATCGCCCACCATCCTCCAAACACCTTGTAACATACCTTGTAAAATATTACATTATGTATGCCTTCGTAGTTTCTACCTCGAGCTTGTAAAATAAATAAATTCTTATGCTTGTTTGTGCAAGATCTTAATTCCTGTGGCAACCCGGCCAGTTGTCTCATGAGTTACCGCGCCGTTTTCCCTGTTTTTGCTTCTTTATGCTTCGTTATTCGTGTTTTATGTGATCAAGTTGATTAGTTTGTTTTCGGAGTGGTTTTGGTAAGAAATGAGACACTTAGTCTCTTTTAAGAAGGGTTAAGTTGGAAAGGTCAACCGGATGTTGACTTATGAGTTAGAGGGTTAGGATGTGAGTTTCGATGGTTTGGTTAGCTTCGAGAGGTGATTTGTGACCAAGGAGCGTGATCGGAATTGGTTTTGGAGGTCCGGTGTAGAATTAGGCTTGAATTGGCGAAGTTAGTATTTTGGCGCATTTCGGTTATTAGGTGAGATTTTGATCTGAGGGTCGGAATGGAATTTCGAGGGTTTTTGTAGTTTCGTTAAGTCGTTTGGGATGTGTATGCAAAATTTCATGTCATTTGGATGTGGTTTGGTTGGGTTTTTTATCGAAAGTGTATTTCAGAAGTTTTTAGAAAAACTTAGGCTTGAATTCGATAAATTTTGGGTAATTTGATGTTGTTTGAGGTGTTTTGATGGTTGGAGAAAGTTTGAATAAGGTATTGGGTCATGTTGATGCTTTTGGGTGAGGTCCTGGGGGCCTCGGAGTGATTTTGGATGGCTAATGGGAAGTTTTGGAACTTGAGTGATTGCAGATTTCTGCTGCTTCTAGTGTTTTCGCACCTGCGCTTTAAGGACCGTAGGTGTGGATCACAAATGCTTTGATTGAGTCGCAGAAGCGTAAAGGCTGAGGGAGGCCTAGCGCCGCAGATGCGGAAAAAGGACCGCACCTGCGGAGTCGCAGATACGGCGAGTAGACTGCAGATGCGGTTGGGTCCGTAAAGTGAAATTCCACCGATGCGGAGAGATGACCGCAGAAGCGGGTATTGGACCGCAAATGCGGTTATGTTTGGGCAGGAAGTATATATGTTTTTTCTTCGCAATTTTTGAAGGGTTTATTCATTTTAACTTCGGATTGAGGGCTTTTGGGCAATTTTAAAGAGATATTTCAAGAGAACTTCGATAAGGTAAGGATTTTGGACCTAAAACACAATTATATGGTAATATTTCCCGGATTAGGACTGAAATTAAGGAATTAATGGAGTAGAAATGGAGGTTTAGGGCTTGAGTTTAAGAGAGTTTAAATTGGGAATTTGAGGGGCCAATTGAAATCCGATTCTTTTGATTTTGATATGTATGAACTCGTGGGGAGACGAGGAATCTAATGATGTAAAAATTTCTGAGTTTCAAGAAGTGAGCCTGGGGCTCGGGTTTTTCTAATTTCGGGATTCTTGATATTTTTCAATTGTTTTTGCTTGGGCTTTGTTCCCTTAGCATATTGTGATGTATTCGTTCTGATTTTGGTTAGATTCGATGCGCGTGGAGGCCGATTCGAGAGGCAAAGGCATCGCGAGCTAGAGATTTAGCCAGTTCGAGGTGAGTAATGATTGTAAATGATATTCTGCGGGTTTGAAACCCCAGATTGCACATCGTAATGCTATATTGAGGTGACTTGCACACCGGATAGCGAGCGTGGGGTAGAGCACCATTGGGGAGTGTGACTTGTTCCGTCCCAATTGATGAATTTACCGCGTATTTGACTAAAACTTGTTTGTTATCATGACTTGGGCTTCGTGCCAACTGTTTGAACCCTCTGGGGATTTTTATCACTATATCCTCATTGTGTTGACTTATTACTTGAACTCACTCCTGTTGATATCTACTGTTTTACAAATCAGCCACTTTTACTCAGATTTGATACCTAAATGATATTTCTAAAATGATGTTGGGTTGAGAACTACTGTTTTACTACTGTCCGAGGGGCTTATGATGATTTTTGGACTGAGTGAGGCTGAGGGCCATGTGTGAGGATATGTTGAGTGATATGAGGCCGAGGGCCTAAGTTACTTTTATATGCCACGTGGTGGCTTGAGTGATGCGATGCCGAGTGAGGAGAGATGATGCCACGAGGTGGTTTGATATAGCAATTGGGCCGTAAGGGGCCCCTCCGGAGTCTGCACACCCACAGTGAGCGCGAGTACCTATTGTTCTGAGAGTGTTCTGAGAGTGAGCCCGAGGGGCTGATACTATTCTGAAAGTGAGCCCCAGGGGCTGGTTCTGTTCTGAGATATTGCCCGAGGGGCGAACCTATATGTGTTCATATTCCATATTTACTTATCATCTTACCTGTTATACTGTGGTATTTGTGCCCGAGGGGCGGATTTTCTGTGCTTATCGACACTAACTATTCTGCATTCATTTGCGTAACTGTTGAAAAAGTCATTTTCAAAAGAGGTTTAAACTGAGCTAAGATGTTCCAAAGATTTCACAACATTATTATTTTTCTCATAAGGTTTTACACTACTTCTACACAGCATGATGGTTTGCTTTATGTGATTTCTTACTACTCAGTTGTTATTTACCTTTATTACTCACTAAGTTGGAGTACTCACTTTACTCCCTGCACCTTATATGCAGATGCAGGTATTTATACACCCGATAGTGGGATTTGACTGATCGGAGGCAAAGTTATCAGAGTTTATCCAGGTGACTGTCAGCGTTCGCAGCACCGCTTTTCTCCCTGTTCGTTTATCAGTCCTGTTTTGTATATTTCAGACCTTGTAGTTGTAGTTATACCCCAATATATGCTCGTAACTTGTGACACCCTAGTTTGGGCAGTGACGGGTTGTACTTCCGCTAATTATTATCATTAAATCATATTTAAACTGCTTATGAACTGTTTAACTATTTTAAAAGAGATAAATTGAGTTTAGTTAGCTGGACTTGTCCCCAAGAGAGGCACCATCACGACCGGGTCCGGGTTTGGGTCATGACAAGTTGGTATCAGAGCCTAGGTTACATAGGTCTCACGAGTCATGGGCAGGTTTAGTAGAGTCTCGTGGATCAGTATGGAGATGTCTGTATTTATCCTCGAGAGGCTATAGAATCTTTAGAAAAACTTCACATTCTTGAACTCTTATCGTGCGTCCTTGATTCAGCTTGAAAAGTAACTCTTGCAATTCCTTCTATTTGTATGCTCACATGAGCGCTCAGTATTGGTTGTGTCTTGATGGCTTGTGATTCCCCGATCGAGGGGCAAGATGTAATCTCTGGGAGTTTATGTTATGCCAGTCTGGAGGACTTGAGGTCGGATCTTTTCCTATGGCTTGAGCACCGAGGTGCTGATTGTGTGAGCAAGTGTTTTGAAACTTATGTGTTCGGTAGTGTCCCTGTTAGTGGAAGTGACAGTTGGATGAATATGTGATGAGAATGTTTGTACTGTGAGGTTTATCCATATGATTTAGAAGCAATGAGAAGGGTCTGCTGAATAATGGAAGAACTATTAGATGCTTGAAGTCCATCTCGATTCGAGGTATAGCCCGAGTTATGGGCGTGTGAAGAATCTTTCCATGTTCTTAGTTGGGAGTGAAGTAAATTTCATGTTGCAGTATGAGTCCATACTCAGGAAGACTAAGTGACCGCGTACAACTTATGACGGTGGAAGGTATACAGAAATGTTAGTTGGAGGCAAAGCAGGTGGGCTATCTCCTGCGGAGTGTTCTAAGGTTGTGTGATCCTTAAGTTGTCTAATGGAAGATCTCATTTACAAGTGAAGAATATATGTTGAAATCTAAATTGGGTCACCTAGAGAATGAGCTTGACTGTTACGAGGGCGAATGCGAGATTTACATAAGATTTAAAGTACCAGATGGTCTGTGTTTTGCGAGCTTATGAAGGATTGAGTTTAATCTCACTATGATATTATGGCAACAATAGAGTATATGTGTTATGAGTTATTGGGTGTGTTTTGACCTACGGCTTCGAGCCAAGTTGGGGAGTTTGCTGTTGATTAAGCTGATTGCACGATTAGGTGCTATGTTGGTTCCAGTTTGAGGCATGTTGGTGAGTCAGTGATGGCTCACAGAAATTGAAGTCGAGGATGGCTCGAGTGAAGGAAAATTTTGGCAAGGTTATATGGTGCTTCATAGGTGTGTGAGAATCACAGGATGTCTTAAGTTGTTGTTGGTAACGAATGCTCGGTGTATAGAGAAGGAAGATGCTTGTTTATATTAGGATGAGGTCGTATCCTACGATGTCAGAGTGCTAATGAGGCATGGGTGGTTCTGTTAGTTTGATCAAGCTAATTGCAGTGTAAATAGAGTAAATGACTCTCGAGAATGGTTCTAATTTATTCAAGATTCTACATGTAACAATTAGGTGTTTTAAAGTTGTATACATGGTTAGAAACTGAGTTTTCATTGGAAGAGGTCAAGACTTATGGTATTTCTATTTTAGTTATGGGATTCTATGTATCAGTATTAGGGAAATAAGGGTGACAGATTTAGATTCTCAGGAAGTTCTTCAGAGTAAGTAACCTGGAATGTGGTGTTTCTTGGATTGTGTAAGAAAGTATTCAGCGACATATGAGCCTTAGACGGTGTGGATTTATGCTTGGTTCCATGTGGTAAGTCTGAGCTGAGGATTGTGGTGCTATAGCAAAAAGGAAATATCAGGTTGAAGATGAATCAGAAGGAAATTTAGATAGATGGGGTAATTTGGTAGTAGACCGGACCGGTATGGTAATGATATGATTTGTTCCTTGTGGGTGTTCGAGGTAATGAGTTCTTACAGGTATTTTGCGGCAATGCTCTTAGGTTTTGACGGCTTGCTTAGCTTGGTCGAGTTAGAAGGATTCAGTCCTGGCAGGTCTGATTTGTGCAAGGGGAACTCAGAGAGTTCTTAATGGTTTATACTACGGTTTGGAGATGTATATTTTCTATGGGCATGCGGAGCATGAGATGTATAGTGATTTTCTTCTAGGTGGGACCAATAGAAAAGTTCTTGACTACTTGAGTACGTAAATGTTTGTGGCTCGGCAGGGAGATGAAGTCCTCATGTTATCCTAGGGTGGTATGGTATATGCGATATGTTGTGGAGGATTGAGATTTGCATGTGTAAGGTTACGGTTCAATAATGAATGGAAAGTCTTAAAGTTCTTAGGCAGCACGGGCAATTTTAGGCGACTAGAGAAATGAGCTTCAAATGATTAGGGTGAATGATCTTCAGATGATTAAGGGAATGGTATTGCTAATCATAGTGATTTGATGAGGGTATATTTTTCAAACAAAGGGCAATGTGATTAAGTTGATAGTACTACGACACTTTCTTGTTAGATTGATTGCTGATATTCAAGTTTGCTTGATGGCACAGGGGAATTTTTGAATATCTTTCGTGGAATGACTGGGTACTTGAGGTGTAATATGTATTTGGACAGTGGAGTTTGGGATCAGGTATGGTGATTTGTGTGCTACATGGAGTTGGAGACAAGAAGTTCTCATATTCAGACTATGTTGTGGTTGTAGATCATATGCATCGGCATCGTTTAGAGACTATCGGTGTTTGGAGGCCTGAGTGGATCTTTCTTTGCTTGGTATGTTAGATTTTAGATGTGATGTTGGGGTTTAGATTGGTTGTCTCTTGTTGGGTTATTCTGGACCATTGTGATACGGCGGTACTGCTGGCTATGCCGGAAAATGCCACAGATTGAGTGGCGATGTTCGACTGATTAAGTCCTATTGGGAAGATTTTATATTTCGAGGACCCAATAGATGACTGGGAAGGATTGCCTTTCTTATTTGGGCTCTTGTGACGAGTGTTAGTGCTGAGGCTCCTCATATTGATTCAGTCCCAGTAGTGAAGGACTTCTTGGATATGTTTCTTGTGGTCGGGCATGTCGCCGGGTTAAGGTTGTTGGTTTCTATTATTGATTTAGTGCCTTGCATCGTATCGTATGGCACCGGCAGAGTTATAGAGGTGGAAGGAGTAGCTTCAGGTTTCCTTGATAAGGAGTTTGTTGGCAGGCCAATGTGGGTAAGTGTTCTATCTCGAGTCAGCTTGGTTGGCTTCGAATGGCATTATTGAGGGAGGTATTGATTCGACCATTATTGAGCTTATCAGTGATCTGGGGAGATCTATGAGTTACCTTTCTGTGTTGCGAGACATTATGACTTGTTGGCTACAGGCATAGATGGTGCGGTTAATTTTGGGGTATCATAGTGGAAGTCAAGTGGTAAGAGTAATTAGGTGTTGCTCGGTAAATGGCATATCGGTTATGTCCTATCGGGTTGCGTGGTATATGTTATTTGTTTCACCATGGGTATGATGACGTACTTTGGTTCCAGACATCAAATTGTGCGTGGTTGTCGCTTTCGAGCATAGTGACTTGAGGTGTTTTATGTGGAGCGGTGTCTGTTAGGATCGCGCATTTCAATGTAGTATATGGAGAAATAACCTTGTGGGTTAGATTCGTGTGTTCTATTTCTATGATATGAGACGGGTTCTCAGCCTTGTGTTGTGATGGTACTGATGAGTTTGAGGTACAGCTCTTTCATTTGAGTCATTTTCATGATTTGAGTATGTTCGGACCGCTGCTTATTGGTGCGCGTATTATGCAAGTTGTGGCTTAGACCTATATTGATGTTTCATATCACCAGAGTGGTGTGTTGCATTCGAGGTGATCGTTGGGATCATTAATGAATACTAACGGATTTGATTTTAGCTTATTGGAAGGATAATATCGAGGTTCGGCTCGGAAATCTGCTATGGTATTAGCCAAAAGGGATGCGGCTTCATGAATGGTTGATCTGAGAAATGGTGATGGCTTACTGTGTGTTTTAGTTATCAGTTGCAGCATATGTAAATATGTGGGAATGAAACTTTAGTTGATAAGAGCTTTTCTACCGGTATTCGGTTGTTGGGTACATCTGCTATGAATAGAAGTTATCATTTCGAGTGTTGAGTTATGTGGTATATCATACAGTTGCACCGGAGGTTGCAGGTATGGGTTATTACAGCTGGTTTGGGCTTATTCTGAGTATAGATGAGAGGTTCTGATCTTGTGTATGATTTCGAAAATGGAAATGTGGTTCTGAGGGTTTTGAGCTAGATTGGGTTGTGAAAAATCAGTTACAATGTATTATCGGACCTAGATGAGATAGGGTGACGTGGGATCACCCCCGGGTATATGCATGGTAAGGTTATTCAGCGATTGGTTGGCTTTTGGAACAACTCTAGGCACGTTAGAGGATGAACATTTGTTTAAGTTGGGGAGGATGTGACGACCCGACTAGTCGTCTCATGAGTTACAGCTCCATTTCCCCCATTTATGCTTCTTTATGCTTCGTTATCCGTGTTTTATGTGATCAAGTTGATTAGTTTGCGTTCGGAGTGGTTTTGGTAAGAAATGAGACACTTAGTCTCTTTTAAGAAGGGTTAAGTTGGAAAAGTCAATCGTATATTGACTTATGAGTTAGAGGGCTCGGATGTGAGTTCTGATGGTTCGGTTAGCTTCGGGAGGTGATTTGTGACCTAGGAGCGTGATCAGAATTGGTTTTGGAGGTCTGCTGTAGAATTAGGATTGAATTGGCGAAGTTAGTATTTTGGCGCATTCCGGTTGCTAGGTGAGATTTTGATCCGAGGGTCGGAATGGAATTCTGAGAGTTGTTGTAGCTTCGTTATGTCGTTTGGCATGTGTGTGCAAAATTTCAGGTCATTTGGATGTGGTTTGGTTGGGTTTTTGATCGAAAGCGTATTTCAAAAGTTTTTAGAAAAACTTAGGCTTGAATTCAATGAATTTTGGGTAATTTGATTTTGTTTGAGGTATTTTGATGGTTGGAGCAAGTTTGAATAAGGTATTGGGTCATGTTGGTGCTTTTGGGTGAGGTCTCGGGGGCCTCGGAGTGATTTCGGATGGCTAACGGAATGTTTGAAAACTTGAGTGATTCTAGATTTCTGCTGCTTCTGGTGTTTTCGCACCTGCGGTTTGGGGACCACATGTGCGGTATTGCAGATGTGTTGATTGAGTCGTAGAAGCGGAAAGGCTGAGGGAGGCTTGGAACCGCAGATGCGGAAAAAGGACCGCACCTGCGGAGCCGCAGATGCGGCGAGTAGACCGCAGATGCGGTTGGGTCCGTTAATTGAAATTCCGCATATGCGGAGAGATGACCAAGGAAGCGGGTATTGGACCGCGAATGCGGTTATGTCTGTGCAGGAAGTATTATTTTTTTTTTCGCGATTTTTGAAGGGTTTATTCATTTTAACTTCGGATTGAGGGCTTTTGGGCAATTTTGAAGAGAGATTTCAAGAGAACTTCGACTAGATAAGTATTTTGGACCTAAAACACACTTCTATGGTAATATTTCATGTATTGGGACTGAAATTTAAGGAATAATGGACTAAAATGGAGGTTTAGGGCTTTAGTTTAAGAGAGTTTAAATTGGGAATTTGTGGGGTAAATTGAACTCTGATTCTTGTGATTTTGATATGTATGAACTCGTGGGGAGACGAGAAATCTAATGATGTAAAAAATTTTGAGTTTCGAGAAGTGGGCCCGGGGCTCGGGTTTTGCTAATTTTGGAATTCTTGATATTTTTCGATTGTTTCCATTTGGGCTTTGTTCCCTTAGCATATTGTGACGTATTCGTTCTGATTTTGGTTAGATTCGACGCGCGTGGAGGCCGATTCCCGAGGCAAAGGCATCGCGAGCTAGAGATTTAGCCGGTTCGAGGTGAGTAATGATTGTAAATGATATTCTGAGGGTTTGAAACCCCGAATTGCATATCGTAATGCTATATTGAGGTGACTTGCACGCCGGATCGCGAGCGTGGGGTAGAGCACCGTTGGGGACTGTGACTTGGTCCATCACGATTGATGAATTTACCGCGTATTTGACTAAAACTTGTTTCCTATCATCATGACTTGGGCTGATTGCCATAATTCGGCTTCGTGCCAACTATTTGAACCCTCCGGAAATTTTTGTCACTATTTCCTCATTGTGTTGACTTACTACTTGAACTCAGTCCTGTTGATATCTACTATTTTACAAACTCAGCCACTTTTCCTTAGATTTGAAACCTAAATGATATTTCTAAAATGATGTGTTGGGCTGAGAACTACTATTTTACAACTGCCCGAGGGGCTTGTGATGATTTTCGGATTGAGTGAGGCCGAGGGCCAAGTGTGAGGATATGCTGAGTTATATGAGGCCGAGGGCCTGAGTTACTTTTATATGCCACGAGGTGGCTTGAGTGATGCGAGGCCGAGTGCCGAGAGATGATGCCACGAGGTGGCTTGATATAGCGCTTGGGCCGTAAAGGGCCCCTATGGAGTCTGCACACCCACAGTGAGCGCGGGTACCCATTGTTTTGAGAGTGAGCCCGAGGGGCTGAGAGTGTTCTGAGAGTGAGCCCGAGGGGCTGGTTCTGTTCTGAGATATTTCCCAAGGGGCGAACCTGTATGTGTTCATCTTTCGTATTTACTTGTCATCTTACCTATTATACTGTGGTATTTGTGCCCGAGGAGCGGATTTTCTGTGCTTATCGACACTAACTGTTCTGCATTCATTTGCGTAACTGTTGAAAAAGTCATTTTCAAAAGAGGTTTAAACTGAGCTAAGATGTTCCAATGATTTCACAACTTCATTGTTTTTCACAGAAGGTTTTACACTGCTTCTACACAGCATGATGGTTTGCTTTACGTGAATTCTTACTACTCAACTGTTATTTACCTTTATTACTCACTGAGTTGGAGTACTCACTTTACTCACTGTACCTTGTGTGCAGATGCAGGTATTTATACAGCCGATAGCGTGGTTTGACTGATCGAAGGCAGAGTTATCAGAGATAAGCCAGGTAACTGTCAGCGTTCGCAGCACCGATTTTTTCCCTGTTCGTTTATCATTCCTATTTTGTATATTTCAGACCTTGTAGTTGTATTTATACCCCAGTAGATGCTCGTAACTTGTGACACCCCGGTTTGGGCTGTGACGGGTTGTACTTCCGCTAATTATTATCATTAAATCATATTTAAACTACTTATGAACTGTTTAACTGTTTTAAAAGAGATAAATTGAGTTTAGTTGGCTGGCCTTGTCCCCACGAGAGGCGCCATCACGACCGGGTCCGGGTTTGGTTCGTGACAATTTCTAAGTCCAGTAAATTTTTTGGATTTCCCGAAAGGGAAATCTCTATCCTGTAAACATGTAAGTTACTTATTTTATTTAAATTATGTTTCTGGATATTACCCCTATTTTTACAATTTTATGTTATTATGTATAGTTTTATCTTTTTAATTTTTTAACAATTTTGATGGATTAACCTTTAAATTCCTAGGAGAAACCGGTTAAGTCAAACTCAAAATTAACCAAAAATGGGTGTATACGTTTAACCGTGGCCAGGGTAAGGTTAAAGAAAAAAGAGTTAAAAAAGATTACTTCTTTAAAAGATTGAGAAGAAGTGATGAATAGAGTGGATAAAAAAAAAGAGTATAGAAGGGGTAATTTCAATTCATAATTTTGGTAATACTGTAACAATATAGATCTACAGAATAAGAGAGAGAGAGTACCGAGTAGGATTTTACAACATAAGACTTTAATGACAAAAATATTTTTACCACAAAAAAGCCTTACCTTTTTACCTTTTAAATTTTACTGTACTGTAAAAACAAAAAAGAAAAAGTACTAACAATTTTATTTTCAACCCCATCTTATACATCTTATTATATTATATATACAAATATTATATATTTTTTTATTATTATTTGTACAACGACTATACAATGTCAGTTTTTCTATTAATAGGTAAGTGCATACCTACTCCACCTTTCAGTTTTAATTCGCTATCATGTTCTAGTTTTAGTGTTAACTGCATTCTTAAACAAGTATGCACCTATAATCATCGAAGTTTCTACTTTTCACTGTTTTTTCTTTAATTAAATAAGCATTAAAATATCTAATTGCATGCTTAAATTAGTGACGATGATAAACATAAAATATTCTCCCTTTTACCAATATTTACTTTCTATTAAATTTTAGTTAAATTTTTCAATCCCATACATACTGAAAAAGCTGAGCATATGGATGGAGATTTACAGGCTTGAGCCCAATAACTTTCCTCCAATCAAAGGAACGTCCTAGCAAAATGATTTCTCTTTGAAAATCATGGAAGAGTTTAGTTCAAGGTTTTCTTGAAGTTTCAAAAATTGTTAAGCTTTTAATAACAATAATTCTTGGTTTGCTGAGGATATGATGGAGATTTACATGCCTATGCGGCTGTACCCAATAATTTTCCTCTTATCAAAGGAACCTCCTAACTAATAATTTAGAAAAATTAACTCAAATAGCCGCCCACTCAACCACTTAAATTAAAAATAGTCAATGGGGTATAATATATGCATAATTTATGTAATATATATATATATATATATATATATATATATATATATATATATATATATATATATATATATATATATATATATATATATATATATATGTATGTATATATGTATGTATGTATGTATGTATAATTATGTATAATTTATGTATTTGGCTAGAAAAAGTAAACAATGAATGCGACCAGCTATTTATGTAAAGATCCGATAATTTATTTGCAAATTTTTGGAAGAATATTAGTTCAATCATTTTCTTGAAGCTTCACAAAGTGGTACGTTTTTACAAGCGTAATTCTTGGCTTGTTGACCTAAGTAGGGGTGTCAATCGATCCGTTCGATTGGTTATTTTATAAAATTTATATTATATCAACTTTCTTTTGATTATTTTATTTGTATATTCAATATTAGACTTTTTAAAATTTTCCTAATCATCTCGGTTTCTCTTCGATATCGATACGATTCGATTAATTATCGATATTTTTTAAACGACATGTAAGAGCCATTGGCATAAGTTAAAATGTGATAACATGCATACTTGTATAAGACTTGACAAAACTCTCTAAACATTTTAATTGCCTAAAATATGATGAATCAAGAGAACAAAAAAGATGGATAGAATAGATATTCATTCAACTATTCTATACTAAAATAAAATAAATTAAACAAAGACAAGAGATATATAAATTACATGACTGACAATATATTAAGGTGAGACTCTAGTATAGAGTTTATCTACAAAATCAAGTGTCACGATCCAAAATCCACTAAGGGTAGCAATAGCGCCGGACACTGCTGTCGGGCAAGCCAACCAAATTACTTGATGAAGTTCTCATTTTTAACAATCTTGAAAACTAAGATTTTCCTTCAATTTTTCATAAATAAAAAGATAACTGCTTCAATTCAAACTAAATAATAAGCAATTAATACAAAATATTTCAAAACCATCCCGGAACCCGGTGTCACGAGTGCATGAGCATTTACTAAGAAGAAAATAAAATACAACATTCGTCCGGAATACAACAGACAGAAAGTAAATACAATTTACTGGAAGGGATTATACTAGTTGCGGGCCGCCTCGAATATGCAACTCACCTAGTCCCCGAATCATCCCTGCTGCTACGCCTAGTAGGCCACTAGAGTTACATATAACTGTGCAACAATAATGCACAGAAGTGTAGTATGAGTACGAAAACAATGTGTACTCAATGAGTATCTCGTCTAATCTCGAAGAAGTAGAGACGAGATGGTCGACTTCGACACTTACTAGTGGTCCAATAATGATGTCAAAATATGTTAAATCGTGGATTTCTATAAATATGATTTTAATCCAATAGAAGGAAACAAGTAAACCATTATTTCTTTTTATAGGAAATTTCCAAAATTCCTTTTCATTATTATCCAAATATTCTCAAGCCATGAAGAGGCAATAGCAACTTTAATAAATTCGAGGTAGCAATACAAGAATGCGCAAATCATGCCGAGGCGTACGACTCGCTCCAACAGAAAATAAATTGTGCATTACCGAGGATCGAACGGCGCGAACCATAGATGCATCTATTTAATCTGCCGAGGTGTTCGGCTCGTTCCAAAATTAAACACACAGACAGTAAATCAAGAAGTCCACGCTGAGTAATTATCCAATGAAAATAAATCCTCTTCTAACCATTTAAGAAAAATAAAGTTTTATCTGTTTAGGAATTCATTTACTAATTCGATGTGATTTAAGCAATTCAAGCTATCGATAGGTTCACAGATATTCCAAGTATAGCATGCATTTGGGTCCTAACTACCCAGACAATAGCATAATAGTAGCTACGCGCGGACTCTCGTCACCTCGTGCGTACGTAGCCCCCATAAATAGCAGCACATAACCAATTAACTTACCTATGTGGACAATTCCCTCTTACAAGGTTAGAAAGGAGACTCACTTCGCTCCGAAATTTTCATAATCGGCTTCCAAGCCCTTCCAATGACTCCAATTGATGCATAACGCCCCAAAACTATTCAAATAAAGGGTAAACCAATAAAAATTCACTCTAATACTTGTAACAATTCAAATTACATAAGTTTCCAACTCCGCTCGAAAAGTTGACCAAAATGCCCTCGGGTCCACTTGCCCGGATTCCAAAATTTCTCAAAGATAAATTCTACCCATAGATTTACTAAGTCAACTATTCAATTTGCTCAAATTTTCATGCTCAAATTCAAGGTAAAAATTCAAAATTTCAAGTTCTAGGTCTCCCCAAAAATTCAAAATTTATACTAATTTTCCATGTCTAAATTCATGTAAGATCACATATTTAACTCAAAAATAGGAAGAAATCGCTTACCTAGTGTTGCTTGGTGAAAATCCTTCCTTGAGCTCTCCAAAATAATCCAAGCCAAATGAAAGAAATGAAAGAAATGGGCTAAAACTCGTGTTTAAAACAATCTGCCCAGGCTTCATCAAGTTGTACCTTACGTTGTGCGGGTTGTACATTCTATTACCATTTTTTCCTATTGTACACCTTTTATTAAAACGCCCATAACTCCTTGTGAAAATATCCAAATGACAAACGGTTTGAAGATTTAGAAACTAGATTCAAAGAGATTTTATTTGATAGGTCGTACACCATATAACGCTTTATATATTCCGAGATATGAGCTTCTAAAATAGGATCCATGCATCAGAAAATTTTGTCGAAACTGCTCCACCAGTCATTTTCAATCGATCATAACGTTCTGATAAATGTCGAAATCATAAATGGATTAACTTTCTGGAAACTAGAATGCAAGGACAACAACTTTTATGTTTTACAAATTTTTAGATTCCTTATAGATCTCGAGATATAAGCTTCCAAAGTAGCCTCCGCGATTGCATCATTGCTGTCCAAAACAGCAGTTGCAGCAGATTTTCAGCAGCTTTAAAGTTCCGAAATCGATCCGTTAGCCTTCCGAAATCCACCCGAGACCCTCAGACTTCAAAAAATTATACCAACATGTCCCAAAATATAATACGAACTTAACCGAGGCGTTAAATCACATCAAACAACGTCAAAATCATGAATCGTACTTCAATCCAAACTTTATGAACTTTGAAATTTCAAACTTCTACATTCGATGCCGAAATCCGTCAAATCACGTCCGATTGACCTCAAATTTTGCACATAAGTCATATTCGACATTACAGACCTGCTCCAACTTTCAAAATTGTAATCCAACCCCGATATCAAAAAGTCAAACTCTCGGTCAAACTTTCAAAAGCCTTCAAATTTCTATCTTTAGCCAAATGACTTCAAAATGACATACGGACCTCCGAATTCACTTCCAATCATGCTCCCAACTCCAGAATCACCATGCGGAGCTATTCCCAGACTCGGAATCCCAAACGAACATTGATAACCCTGAAATGCACTTCAACCCAAACTTATGAAATTCCTCCAAAATGCTAACTTCCACAATAGGCGCCAAAACATTCCCGGGTCTTCCAAAACCCGATCCGGACATACGCCAAAGTCCGAAATTATCATACGAACCTGTTGGAACCTTCGAATCCTGATTCCGAGGTTATTTACTCAAAAATCTTATCTTAGTCAATTCTTTCAACTTAAAGCTTCCGAAATAAGAATTCTCTTTCCAAATCGACTCTAAACTTTCCGAAATTCAATTCCGATCATGCGTACAAGTCATAATACCTAAAGTAAAGCTGCTCATGTCCTCAAACTGCTGAACGACGTGCTAGAGCTCAAAATGACCCGTTGGGTCGTTACATTCTCTCCCACTTAAACATACGTTCGTCCTCGAACGTGCTAAGAGTTGCGCTGGGGTTGTCCGAAATCACTGCTTAACACTTCGAACACCTACCCGTGCTACCATAACTCAGCTGGGCACCCTAGCTCATTAAATCTAAAGATATCCTTTTTCACTTAAGCGAATAAGCCTTAGAGCCCAATTCCAACATCCGGAATTCTCTGCCATACCTACTCCAACGTACGCCTACCGTACCAATAACTACACGCAGCACCAAAACATGACTGCATACCTTAGCTGAATTCACAACTTGCACCCCTTTACTCACAGGACCACAATAACATTCTCTGATCAAATTAATCAAAATTCCGCGAATCTGATGCTCCCATTGCACCTCATGACCTGCCTAGGTCTTGCTCTAATTCTTACAATATTGCCATGATGGAAGAGATGTGTAGAAATTCATAACCGGCTGTCGGATCAACAAATCATTGGGGCTATACCCCAACAAGAACCATCACCTCATTCTGAACGAAATAATGGTCTTAGCTCCTTCACATACTTCATATAGTCAGATTGCACTGATCCCAAATCCAATGATCTCGTCTCACCCAGTACGAGCTGCTCAGTCATTAAGCCACCCCGAACATGATCGAAACTCTCATATGATGCCACAATATGCTAATAGGCTACCAATTCGAACGCGATACAAAAGGAAAATGAACTCTGAAAAGGAAATTCAATTACCCCGTTCGCGAATCATACATGTGACGCGGGCACATAGCTAATATGAGTTTTCCTCAGAAAAATAGGAAACAAAACACATAAAAATAGATATGGGGAACTGTACTGAACATCACACTATTGCGGCGCGCAACCCGATCCAAATAACATAACCATGGCAGCATGCCACCCGATCCACACAACATAACCATGGCTGCGTGCCACTCGATCAAAATAATATACCCGTGATGGCGTGCCACCCGATCCAAATAACATACCAATGGCGGCGTGCCACCTGATCCATACGTAGAACTCACACAAGGAGATGCACGTCGAGTTAAATTGATCATTACAATAAAATACCGAATTTTGGTCACAAGCACGCTAAGTGATTAATACCATCCCTAAGGGGACATATAGTGCTATAAGCTACAAAGCTCAAGCACAACTGAGGTGCGATATACAATCTGAATCTCAAGAGCCACTTTGCTGATATAACATCATTTCTACGCGGATCATCATCACATAAGCAATTTCTCAAGCCATCCCACATTTCACACGCCGCAATGCGTCACTGCATGAAATATCTGACTACGAAATAACACCCTGACTACTCCCCCATAAGGAGCGCATTACTGAAATGAACATGTTTGGCCTGATATAGAGCCCATATTCACATTTTAATCCATCCACCGACCTTAAGCTGATTCTGGTCGCACTGACTAGGCTAATAACCTTTCCAAGGTCCATAATAACTCTCCTTTCTTTCATAACGCATAAGAACAACCATCATAACCGGAGAAATCCTCCACAATCCACAACTTAATAGACTGAGTGCCCTCCAGGCATAGATTCTCAAATCAACGATATTACCACAACCTTCATATTTGGTTTAAGTCTTTAATCAATCAAGTGACTACCTGCCACACTTATATAATCTTCCTGTGGGACACAGTCCCAAAACCTACCATAACAAATAACTGGGTCGTACCTCCAAACCACCGGCCGCACTAACGCTGAAAGGCGATCAGGAATCATTAACCAGGATGCAAAACCTTTTTCACAAAAGACCGATCTCAGGTGACGTTGAAGACAATACCAACTTACCTTAAACATCGAAACTCCTTTCCTATTCATCTGAGCTCGTGAAATCCTTGTCCATACCGAACTGTTACCTTGATCTCCGCTTCAAATTACATACCACTCACTACACTCAACATGCGAACATACGATAGAACACGTTTTCCATCATAGCTTCGGAACCGTATTAGGTTAACACCTCATCATATAAAACTTTCCGCTTAACTCACTTCAGGAGAACCATAGCAGGACACAGGTGAATTCTGATGATGGTAGAATATGCAAATCTCTAAGTAGTGGTCTAACCCACTATAACCCTTTCGGGATCCGCCTACACGTAACAGGCCACAACGATAGAATACTTTTTAAATAACACTAACTACGGCGGCCGACAAGCCTCGCACGCACCGTCACAATTCACTTGCATAACTTGATCACGCTGAAAGAACTGATCATTACCAGCAACATGCCAATTCGACTATGGCTAACCAATCCCTCTTCTTCCATTTTGTTCTTGATTGACATAGAAACAACGATAACCCCATTCAACACTTAACACACTCCATCCGCACTCTTCCCGAGTGACCCTGAATCATGAGACCATGTTGTCTCAAATCCCACAAACCAATTCATACTCCCAATTGCTACATCGCAAGTCAAAACATCATAGAACATTCTGTGCCTCTTCTCATAGGATGTTATCAAGCTTGATTCTTAACCGTACCCATAGGCTCGAAATCATTAGGCATCATACTTTATCTTTTGAATTCACTAGGACCGTTGCTGAGAGTCACCCGCTCTGACTTGGCCCCGAATATAATCAATTCCATAAATCTTCTAGCACATGAATGCCCTACTGGTGAAGCACCTGGCAGAATCACTTCCCTTGGAACCCGCATCTTTATAAAGCACAATCATGAATCTTTCCCCAAGTCTGAACATGGGCGAATAAGGCCAACGATAGTCCACCTTTAATAATTCATTTGCTCAAATTACCACTTATGGTCTTTTCCCGTAGCTGAAATAGCCCATCGATATGCTAATAAACCAGAAACCTTGCAAGTAGTTAACCATGCAACCCCATCATAGGTGGTGGGACACTCCCACTTAACTCGAAGCCACTATTTCACAACTCTGGAACTTCCCGGGATTCTTAATCTCCTATTGACATAACCTTGCGCAATCAACCGCCAAAATTCTCGATATAGTAGAAACCCCTTTCTTATGCTTGATTCATCAACAAAATTTGCACGATCGATCCCTTCGCTGTATAACCAATAGAATTCTTCGCAGAAGCCTCGCCAACCACGCGACCGCTAAACTGCTCACAGGAATAACCCGCATGTGGAAATCACTCCCCGACATCTCCCAACGCTACTGTATGGGGTACAATCACTACAACATCAATAACCCATCCTGAGTCCGAGCTCTCTCTCTAGCTGCACGAGTCCATTCACCCCTCGTGGACATCAATTAAACGTGCGGCAACATTCTTCCAATTCAAAGTTATGTTGTATCTGTCACACCTCCTTTTTCCAAAGAAATATGGCCTTTACTACACCTCGGGAAGAGATATAGTAATAAGGAGTTTTTCCAATTTAAGGACAATCGAAACGGGATCCATTTTTATTTAAAAATTAGAGTCGCCACTTGGGAAATTTAAGGTGTCTCAGGTCACCGGTTTGAATCCCGAATCGAGGAAGGGTTTGACTCTGTTTAACAGTCGCGAACCAGAAATTCGGGTAAAGAATTATGTTAACCCGGGAGAAGGTGTTAGGCATTCCCGAGTTCCGTGGTTCTAGCACGGTCGCTCAACTGCTATATTTGGCTAGGATATTTGATTTGATACATGTTATCCTATTTATGCAATTTTAGAATTAATTACTGTTTTTGTCAAATTGTTTTATCTTTAAGAAAGTGAACGTCGTTTAAGAACATGTTTTCGGATCACGTCACATGAAATGCACCCGGATCCTCGACATATTCTTATTCAACGTTTTTGGATTTGGATTTGGGT